>BHFT01021064.1:0-61497 GCA_004320025.1 Laticauda laticaudata
GATATTACCAGAGAAAAAGCTACGTAGGATTAGGTTAACAACTCTTAATGCCTTTTTGGCTATGTAGTTACAGTTGGTTCTAGCTCTTAGATCATTAGAGATGATTATTCCAAGGTCCTTTACAGAGCTTGGATCATCAAGATCTATTCAGCTTGTATTTTATTTTCTGATTTTTATTTTATTTTCTGATTTTACTAAATAAATATATAAAATTTATTTAAAATATATAAAATAAAGTTACTTTAAAGAGCTGCAGACAGGTTGATTTGCACTGCTGCTGCTGTGGCTTCAAAGCAGCATTTCAAAATGACTTCCAGGGAGCTGTATAGTCCACATGTAAAGATCCAATACATCTGGTTGGTTCCAGATTGGAAAAGGCTATTCTATCCCCATTGTTGTCCAGCTGCCAAGCCCCCCTTTGTTCTTTCCTCCAGCTGCAAATTACCTTAGATTTGGTTCTTTTTCTCATTATTTTAATCTTCAACATTCTAAGCATAAATCTCACCACAATTCCTTACAACTGTCCCTGATTATCAAGCTGCTCCTTTCATTAACTTCTTTATTATCGTCAATTAGCACATTGAAGCATCAGAGGGCGCATACACTAATAAAATGCAGCCTGCGCTAATGCAATCCATTTCATTTCCAAATTAAACATGACATTGATATTACATGCTTCCTACATTGGGAAAGTAGAAAAATGGGCTGGAAATCGCCAAATATAAACAGGACAATTTTTTTTAAAAAATCAACAACGACATAGTTCTATATTACAGGTCTTCAAACTTGGCAAGTTTAAGACTTGTGGATTTCAACTCCCAGAATTGCTGAGCTAACATGACTGGAGGAGTAATTCTGGGAGTTGAAGTCCACAAGCCTTAAAGCTATCAAGTTTGAAGACCCCTGTTCTATAGTATAGTAACTTTATTCAATTATAAAATACAATAGATGAAGTTTGGATAACATGATGGTGTCATATAATAACCATGAAAATTGGTCTTGATGAAGGCTTTGTAAGAGAAAGCTGTGTAATTTTTGATAGCCCCAAAATCAGAAGGCGTTTGGGAGGCTGTTTTCAGAGGTGGTGGCCTGAACTGTGGCCTGTGCGTCTTAACAGTCTGAAAAGGTGCTCCCAGGTTCCTTATGGAAGGTTGTCATACAGTTTAGACCAGGGGTCTCCAACCACCAGTCCCCGGACCAGTATCGATCCATGGATCATTTTGTACCGGGCTGCAAAGCTTGGGTGCCGCCATCTTGTTTCAACGGCGCTTCCGGGTTTTCGGTTGGAAAGTGGTTTGGGTGCTGAAGGAATCCTTGCATGTTAGTTTCGTCGAAGGGGCGGGCGGCTTCGAACGAAGAGCCATCCGATGGCGGTGGAGTCTCGCGTTACTCAGGTACCGGTCTGTGGAAGAATGAATAATTGTGAAACCAGTCCCTGGTACAAAAAAGGCTGGGGACCACTGGTTTAGACAGATATCAGATTTTATCAATTCATGTCAGGGTTCCAAGTAATACACCCATAATGAACAGAACTCTGAGGCAGGTAAGTTCCTTACAGAAAAGTTTTATTGGATATATCATATTGGCACAGGCTAGTGAAAATTGACTGAATGTCCCCATGGCTTTTACCTAATTAAAAGTTTTCTCCCTTCCTCAAACAATCAGTCACATGGTTCAATCAAGTTTACTTTACTCCTCTCTCCAACCACCTGTGGGAATGTCCTCAGTTCCCAGGAGAAACTATTTTGTTTTGGCTACGAAATCCCAGTTATCTCTATTCCCCTCTCCCTATCCCTCAGCTCAACTCCAGTGTGGCAACACTGAAGCCTCAAAATGGCCTAGGTCAGGTCAGCTTCAGGGTTGATACCATGTTTGTTTGCAAGTTTCATATTCCCTCCCACCGTCCCCCACCTGCAGATGCTGTCCACTTTTGTCTTTTGGTTTAAGAAAGAAACGGTTTTATTTCTAAACCATTTTTTTTCTCAATCTCAGCATTTTTTTCAAGAAGTGGATTGCGACTCTTAGAATTCCCATCAGCACCTATGGTTATCATCCATCGATTGCTCTATCCAGTATTCTGGATCAATGCATGATGCACTGAAATATCTACTAATCCCATGGGCTGAGTTATTTATTCTTTTATTTAATTACATTTATTTCCCACCTGTATTATACAATAATGCAAGACAGGTAAACACATCCAACACACCTTCCTCCTATCTTCCCCAAACCCACCCTGTGAGGTGGGGGTTGGGCTGAGTCTCATCCAGCTGGCTTTCATGGCTAAGATAAGACTTGAACTCAAGGTTTTCTGCTTTCTAGTCTGATGCCTTAATCCAGAGGTACCCAAACATGACAACTTTAAGACTTGTGGACTTCAACTCCCAGAATTCTGGGAGTTGAAGTCCACAAGCCTTAAAGTTGCCAAGTTTGGGGACCTCTGCCTTAATTGGAAGCCCAAACAGGCTGATTTGCACCATGTATAATTATATATATATTCCCCCAAATGTCTTGTAGAGCAAACATAAAAAACATGGGGATTGCTTTGAACAGATGGGATCATTTGACTTTTTAGTATACTTTTGGAAAACTTTCATTTTGATATTTTTAAAAACCAACTTCCAACCTTTTTGGCAGCATGAAAAAAAAACCACCCCCAAAAACTCCTTCCAAAATCACATTTGAAATTTATTAACTGCATTTTCTTCCTGGGAACAGCAAGAACTGTAATTCCTTTTGCCCTTCCTGGCTGTGTTGTATTGTAGGCTCATTGTATTGTATTTCAGACTGTATTGCTGAAAATCCCTCCAGCTCCCTTTGTCATTCAAGTAAGCCTTGCAGCCTAGATGGTCCAGAATGACTTTCCTTGAGTTTTTGCTTGGGGCTTTCACAAAGCCCATTTCATAATCATTCTTTTCATTGTGGCGACAACTTAATGCCCAGGCCCCACACACAGCAGACAGATTCCATACTCACCAGAATTGTTTAGAGAAGAATAAAAATTGAAATTTGACCCCCAGAGACAAATCTCCACAGGGGGCTGTTATTGCTTTGAATAAATCATTAGCTTTGATTTGGTCAGTAACCAGTCAGATGGTTAATTCAATAAGAGCTCCTTCAAGTCAAACTGCTGCAGTTTTCTTGGCCATAAGACTGAAGTACATTAGATGGTCTTGTCTTTTCCCAGAATGTTTTCCACTATGGTCTACTGCTCTGAAGTTTTAACTATAATCTCAACCAGCCGATTAGATTTCTTGCCTACTGGACAATGTCAGCAGATGCTGCCACCTGTTGAAGCCTCTCTGGATTACAGGGAATGAATTATGCTTCTGAAAGCTCACCCACCCAACCTTCTTTCTCCATGTAGGAACTTGGCCTAAGTTGGCCCAACTGGATTAAACTTCGTTGTTTGAGATGTTTCGCTTGCTTTGACTGATGAAGCTGCTTGCATGAGCAGCGAAACATCTCAAACAACAAAATTTAATCCAGTTGCATGGTTGATTGAGGAGTTCTGGGAGTTGAAGTCCACAAGTCTTAAAAGTCACCAAGTTTGGAGAATCTGGTCTATGGCAGTATTCCTCAACTCTAACAAGATATGTTAAGATTCCTCAACTACAGTAAGATGTGTGGACTTCAACTTCCCAAAACTCTTCTCCTGAGAAACTGATCTGTGGTAATCAAAAATCACACGGAGTCTGGAAGCACCTTTTTCCGACTCACAGATTTTATTAAAAGGCAGAGTATTTTGTTTGTTTGTGTTTTAATCACTTCAAGCATCTGATAAAATGACATAGGGCTCGTTCTGTCTTTCAGTCCAATGTGATAGTCGAACAAGGTGCTTCAGACTCTGTCTTGAGTTTCCAGAGTTTAGGCAATAGGCATTACCCCCCCAAATATGGGAAATAAATTATATGGTGAAAGAAGACTATATATAAAAGGCAAGGCAAACCTTTTTGGAACAAGATTTATGTTCTGTTATTTTACAAGCATGCACAATTTGTCTATTTCTGGGTGGGTGGGTAGAGTAATGGAGCCGGGATGTAGGCCTAGAGGGAGCAAGAGACCCTTGGACTCTGTTGCTTTTCTTTAAACTTGCAAATCTTAAAGCTGCACTGGTGATAGTCCACCAGCTCAGATGACAACGGGAAAATTTGGAGAATAGGAAAACAAAATAGAAAATAGAATTCTGTATCATAATATTCCTGTGTTTTATTTCTTCAAAATATTCATATTCTGTCTAGATCTTAGACATTTCTTACAGGACATCTGGTTTGTGCATCAAATAATAGCCTTTAGATATGTCTTCTCTGTTTCTATATTTTACTCATTTCTCTTAAAAGTTCATCCATTACACCCCCCTCCCCCCAAAAGAAGTAAAACAAGGCAGAGGCTTCCTGTGAGGGGAAAAAAATCCCCATCTTTACTACAGTCAGAACTGAAGAAGCTTCTTGGATAAGAAGTGAAATGAAAGGAAAAAGTAAGTCCAGTTGCCTTTTCCAAAAAGCACCTTTGGGATAACCATGACCGGGATGGTTGAGAATCTCCACAGACATCCTTATTACACACAAAAATGATTTCAGGTGAATTTCCAAGCTCCCACAGTCACCTACAACTAGATATCTTGCTACAGGCTGGACTAATCCCTTTCCCCATGAAGATTCGCATCAAGAGATAATACAGGTGTTCTTTGAGCCACACAGCTTCTGTTCTGTTCAGCAGTTAAGAGAAATTTGTGTGAGCAGGTTCCATCTGGAAGGATGCTGATTGCCCACCTCTTATTCTTTGCTGGGTCTGCCTCCTACAAGTATTTGGACACTGGCACCATCTGTAGCGGACTGCAAGGGACCATAACAATGGCATATCTTCTGGAGATGTGGTATATGGGCATGAGAGGAGTAACAAGGTAGGACAAAGGTCTTGGCACAAAGAGGGTCCACAACAAAACCAAGTTGGTTTATTTGATTTTCTACCATAAAAATCTTGCTTGGTATCGCCAAACACTGAGATCAGAAGCATCCCAGTGCATGGAGATTTAAGAAGACAAGAGTGAGGTTCTCTCTGGAGAACAGGGAATTCCAGACTAAGATTAAGTCCTTCAGCAATCTGCTCCAGAATAGATCAATTGAGTTGGGACAGGCTCTGGGGTAGTGTCTGTTTCCTCATCCCCCCAGAAATAGGTGATTAAGTTGTCAGAATCCAGAATGGTGGCAGGCATAGTGTTGGCTTTAACTGGGTTAAAGGGGACCCCAGGATGTGCCTTGTGGTGGTGCCTGGCCAGGTGACTCCGTTGAACGTAGCCCTTCTCACAGTGGGAACACATGTAGGGCCTCTCTGCCTGGTGGAGCATTTGGTGCCGGGTCAGCGTTGACTTGACGGCAAAACTCTTCCCGCAGATTTCACAGTGGTAGGGCTTGTCCACCATGTGGATTCTCTCGTGCCGGTAAAGCTTTGACATAGAACAGAAACCTTCCCCACAGACCATGCACTTATAAGGCCTCTCCACCCCATGTGTTCGCAAATGCCTATTCAGGCTCCCACCATGAGTAAAGGCCTCCCCACAAATGGGGCACACAAAGGACTTCTCCTCCACTGGAAGAGGCATCGGGTAAGTGAAGGGAACCGGGACTGGGTACGGGAAAGTATCCTCCCACAAGTCATTTTTGAAAAGGCCTTCCTCTCTGTGGCTTCTCTGGTGCCTGGTGACACTTGTGCTACGGGTGAAGCTTTGCCCACAGTCTGGACATTTGTAGGGTTTCTCTCCCGTGTGGGTCATCTGATGGGTATGAAGATTGAGATTTAGGCTGAAACTCCGCCCGCAATAGAGGCATGAGTACGGCTTCTCCCCAGTGTGGGTCCGCCAGTGTCGGGTCAGGGTTGACTTCCGGTTGAAAACTCGGCCGCATTCGGTACAGGGGTGTAGCCTTCCTTCGGAGTAGAATTGCTGCTGGAAAGATGCTTCAAAGACATCTCCAAGACTGTCAATGGACGCATCCCAAATTTCTCTGGGATAGTCACCTTGATAAAGCGCCGGTTTAAATGGGCTTTCCCAGACTGGATAGTCCTCTGGTCCCTGAGAAAGTCTTCTTTCCTCAGGATCATCGAAAATGGTAAAATGGAGCTCTACCTGCTGGTCAGAGCTCTCTGGCTGGAGGACGGGCCTTTTAGCCTCGGCTTCTGGTCTGTCCTCAACTGGGAGAGATTCCTTTACACCAGATGGCTGGCTGGCTTTCTCACTCCACTGAACAGACCTGTCCCACTGCCGCTCTGGGTAGCTCAACTCTGGCGACTCATCCCGCCCTATCTCACTTGCACAGAGTTTACCTTCCGAAATGCCCCCTTCGGATTCCTCCAGGATTGTAAAATGAAGCTCGACCTGCTGCTCAGAACCGGGCTGAGGGTACATTTCCACTCCTCCCTCCTGGGCACTTCTGTCAGGTTCTGGCTGTAGCCTCTGTACTTCCGGCGAGGACCGCAACTGATCAGAATAAAGTAATTCATCATCCGGATCAGGCTGACAGGAGCTATCGGGTCGTAGCCCTGCATCAATCTCACAGGGCCAGAGTTTCCCCTGAGAAATGCCACCTTCGGATTCTTCCAATATGGTGAAATGCAGTTCAACTTGTGGTTCAAAGCCCTTCTCCTTCTCTTGCAAAGTCTTTCCTTTGGTGTCCTTCATTGTTCCATTACCTGCTGAGAAAAAAAAAGAAGAGGAGTCCAGATATGTCAGCCCTTTGAGATAGTCTAGATCAGGAAACTAAAGTTAGGAGCAGGTAAGATCTAGGCTTATTTTTTTTCCATTTTCAACATTCACTCTCTCTCTCTCTTTTAAATTAATTTTATTAATTTATAATATAATTTACAAAAAAAACACAAAAGCAAATAGTAGGAAAAATAGGGAGGGGAAAACTGTGGAAAAGGAGGGAGAAAACAAGGAAAGGCATTGACTTCCAACTCCCATTGGTGCAGTAGGGTAGTAACATCAAGGCACAACATTTTACTTTTACATAGCAGTTTAAACTAGCCATCTCTACAAACAACAAATCTATGTAATAGGTAAAACCCAAAATCAAAGTTTCCTCTTTTTTTCTACCTCAAGCACAAAGTCCAGAAATGGTTTCCAGGTAGAAACAAAAGTATTTGTTTTTTTTTTCCTTGATCAAAGCAGTCAATTTGGCCATCTCTGATTACTCCATCAACACCAGCAAGGTAGTCCTTGACTTATGACCATCTTTGGCACCAAAATTTGTGATGATAAGCAAGATGGTTCTTAAGGGAATAGGGCTTAAATTTAGGACATATTTATAAACAGCTCAAGGAAGCACAGATATGCAACTTCTTCCTTCTATTTTCCCCACAATAACTCTGTGAGGTGAGCTGGGCTGAGAGTGACTAGCTCAAAGTCTCCCAGCCGGCTTCTATGCCCAAGGCGAGAGTAGAATTCAGGGTTTCCCATTTTGTAGCCAGATGCCTTAATCACTATACCAAACTGAACATATCAGCTATTATACTGTTAAGAACAGATACTAGACTTGATCTTAGTTAAACTTGTGTAATTTATATAGCTGCCCATTTCACTCAAGAACTGAGTAGAGAATGAGATTAAAACACATAAAATCACTAAAATAGCCTCTCCGCACCTACAGATAAATCACCCCACTCACCATTAATAATAGTAGAACTCATCTACCCGCTCGAGCAAAATGCCTGAGGAAACTGCAGGTCTTCATTTTGTTCATACATAACCTTGGAGGAGGAGCACGCCTGTGATGAGCATGGCCAAAACAACTTTACCTTCTCCCTACCTTTTTCTTTTATATATTTTTTAATCCTGCCTTTATTATTTATAAAGGTAGGTATTAGCATACGTAATGCTCTTGCCGCCTCCTATTTTGTCCACAACAATAACCCTGAAATGGGCCTAGAATTCAGTCTCCTGGTTTTTAGCCTAGTGCCTGAACCACTAGGCCAAACTGACTCTCTGTATAAGGCTCCAAGGATGGCAACACATTCCTTCTTTACAAGGATGTAAAGCCTCTAGTCATCACAGTGATTTATAGCCTGATACTTCAAGAATTTATGCAAATCCCCTTCAGGCCTCCTAGATTGATGGCTACCCTTTTATCTTCTACTAGCAAATTCCACAGCTCTCTCTTCTGAGTCTTCCATCATGTATATTCACTGAACAATTTCAGCTTCTAATATTACGAGAGGAAAAAAGACCCCCTATTTCATGCTGTGTGTGATTTTTTTTTTTACATACAGACCTTATTTTCTTCATGTATGCTGGGCTTTAATTTTTCCCAGCCCATTCACTCTACAGGGCTTTCATGAACCATGATATGTTGTAAAAGCAATACCACAATATTTGGAGCTAAATTTTCTTATGCTGATTTGTAATATGTAAAATGGCATAGATGTAATACAAAATGCTTCTATGTGCCCCAGCCTAAAACTTAACTCTCAGATTTATATTCTTAATCCTATTGGCCAGGCAAACGGTTTTGGATAGAATCCATTTTCTTTTATCTGACGCAATACATCCGATTCCACAACTGTGGTCCATCTCATGCCCACCTATTCAAAACCCGAATGCCCCATCCTATATTAAACCATGTTAATTAAGCAACAATGTCTCAAAGAGCATAATACCAGAATGCAAATGACCTATTCTGCATAACCACACAGACTTTACACACCTTCCAGGCATTCAGGAGGATGGGAGGGGATTAATTGAAACAGAAGGATCCAGACAATTTCTCCCTCCTCAGGTCAACATTTATAATAATAGCCTTCCAGGTCCTGGAATCTTCCAGGTGTGTTATGTCACAATTTCCAGTTTGCTAGACTTATGACATTGGCTGGAGATATTTGGAGGTGACCCAATTGGAAAACAGGGCACTAAACTTGGGAAAGCATTAACTTTTAAAGTTTTTTTTTCCCCATTATCCAGGGACTTTTTTTCTTGCAAAAAAACCAAACAGAATCAGGTATCTGCAAAAAAGATTTTGCACAGAAAGAGAGCTCAGTTCTTACTTTCAAAACCATGCACACATATAGTTGGATTTCTAAAAAAATATTTATAATAACCTCGGCCATCTAGCAAGATGAAACATCTAACTAGCTGTTTTAAGTTTTGCTTGTCTGTGAAATATGTCTTGTTTGCATTATACCCCTTATCTAACAAAAGTTACTCCAGTCCTCCTCACAAACCGACCTTCCTATGCACAGTAGAGAGAAACTCAGCCATCCCCTAACAATGAGCTGATATGTTTGAGCAAAAAGCAGACAGGAACTTCATACTACTAAGGTATCAAATAATCCCACTTTCCTAGTTTGGACAATATTGCTTTCCAAGCATCAAAGTTAAAGCTAACCCAACTGTTCATGTTTTCTAGTTGCAGCTTCCAGATCATTAATTGATCTAATTAAATTCACTGTGCAAAACAGCACCATCATCTGCTACACTTGCTGTTTGCTGCTATCTATTTCTCTTCCCAGGGGATTTGGGTGGTGGAAAACAGAGAGGTTATCCCTCTCCAATGTATCCCTAGGGGTTTTTTTTGAGGCTGCAGCTAGGCCCATTTCTGAGATTCAAAGGGCCAAGACTCTGGGATGCCAAGCTGGAGGAAAGGGTGGGAAAGAGCAGGAAGGGAGGGAGGGAAGGAGGGGAGATCCGATACAGGTGGGCAGCTTTAAAACTTCGGAATAAAATATCAGCCCTCCTTCTTTCCCCCACTCTTCTTACACAGCGTTTCCTGGGCTATGAACCCGGGGCATGTGAACAACAGAAACGTCCTCCCTGCTGATAACATCGCTTTGTCAGGGGTGGAAAATCTGGCTGACAATTCTCGGCTTGTTCTTTCCAAGAGGCCTCGCCTGAGTCCATTACTTCTATGGTTGTTTTTGTGGTTTTTTTTAAGCTCTTTTCCTCCCAACCAGAAATTTGGAAGAGGGAGGAGGCGGCGCTTCTGACTCTTTGGGAAAACAACCTAAACGGGGAAGGAGGAAACCCCACTTTCTCTGCCCTCCACAGCAACCGAAGCTGCAAGCGCGGTTCCCACGCGAGAAATTGCGCCTTCCGCGGATCGGCCGCGGCGGGCCCCCATCTTCCTCCCGCGGGCCGGGCTAGCGGGCTACACGCCCGCCTACTATCCCTTTCTCCCTGCCTCCCCCGAGGGCATCTAGCTCGGCCAGGACGGAGGCGGCTGAATGGCCGCAGAGCCTGGGCGGAGCCCCTGTTGGTGGATCGGTTGTTTTTTTTTTGGGGGGGGGGGGGGGNGGGGGGGCTGGAGGGGAGTTCCCACCTCGGTCGAGCAAGGAGAGACACAGACAGAGAGAATAGCAAAGCGGGAGGCTGCAGGGCCGAGATCGCTCCGCTGGTCGCCAGCGCCGCGCGGTGCCGGTCGCGGGCCGGTGGAAAAAGGAGGAGGCACGGTTGCTGCTGCCGCTGCCGCCGCGGTTCTCCGGGCGCGCTGACTCCCGCTGATCCGGATGCAGCAAGCGCCCGAGACAGGAAACTCATCCCGGCCCGACGCAGGGCGGAGAGAGACGAAGAGGAAGCGCAGCCCCTCTCGCACGCCTGCCAGTCGCCGGAGCCCTCTGGTGGCAGCGGAGCACGGCCTGAGCCGGTTGGGGCGGGAAGAGACACAGTTTAGAACCAGAATTGAGCTGGAAGGCACCTTAGAGGTCTTCTAGTCCAGCCCCCTGCTCAAGCAGGAGACGCTGTGGAGTTCGCTTTTTCGGCAAAAAGCGAACAAGCAGGCACCCACCCCCTTCGCTTTCTGCCAGGGGTTGCTCTCGGGGATTGGCTGCGAAACGCTTTTGTCTTCCAAGCGAATCGGATCTTGGACGGTTCTTCCTTCGAGGAAGGTCTTGCAAGACCCCTCAGGCAAAATAGATGGAAGAGAAAGCCGAGTTAGTATCATGATTGCAACGGTAGGCATATAATCTCCACAGGGTAGTTAAGGTCCGCATGTTGAGGGGCTTTTTGCAAGGGCGCTTCGCGTTTAGGATTGCAACCTCAGAAAAGTGGGTGACGATTCCTGTCCGAAAAAAAATCCAATCTCCTTTTTCCTCCGAATCTAGGTGATGTTCAGAAAAACCCTGAGGTAGGCTGGACAGAAGTGGGATTTTGACTTCGTTCCCTGCACAAACCTATATACAGGTGAAACTCAAAAAATTAGAATATCGTGCAAAAGTTTATTTCAGTAATGCAACTTAAAAGGTGAACCTAATACATGAGATAGACTCGTGACATGCAAAGCAAGATAGTTCAAGCCAATCTGTCATAATTGAGATGATTATGGCTTGAACTATCTCATGTATTAGGTTCACCTTTTAAGTTCATTACTGAAACAAACTTTTGCACGATACTCTAATTTTTTGAGTTTCACCTGTACATGAGCACCCAAGCCATTTCTTGTCTGGAATGTTGAAGGTACTATTATAGTTATGATAACCTTTCTGGACTTCTAATTTGTATAAAAATTAAATGTGGCATATATAGGATTTATCTTAATGGAGATGTTTGCAATCCATTTTTAAAAAGTGCATGAATAACAATATATCTGCCTGATGTTTTAAAAGGTTGCAATGTAGACATCAGACAAATCACCTGGGAAGGTTGTACAAAAATGGCAAAGAAAGTGCTCAACCAAGTCCATTGTTACATGACATGTGTGACCTGGAAAAGGATTTTGCATTAGACACTTAAACCTAGCCAGACAAGGCACTTCATCAAGTACTTAAATGTTCAAACAATTGAAGCATTTTAAAGAAAAGAATACCTGGAAAATAAGCAGGCAGCCACAAGCTCATTTAATCTTGATGTGAACTTTCGGGAGACATTTTCTGCCCCACTTAAAAGGATCTAAGTCCAATGCAAAAACGACCCGAGGTATATGGCATCGCAATCAACCACCTGGACAGTGCCAAAATGCTACCTAGCATGCATGGCTCCATTTTTAGTGTGGAAATGCCTTCTTTATAACTTATTACAGAATCGTATTTGCTGGTTTCAGGATTGCTAGGACCTGTGGTCACCTGACAAAGGCATGAAATTGTATGTAAAAGGATGGTGTCCTTTCAAACAAGGAAAAGAGAAAAGCACCTGTGAAAAAGTGAATCAGAGATTGGACGCAAGGCCATGTTCTTCCTAATCCCATATTGTATCACCTTGGGGCAGTCCAGAGCTGCCATGAGCCCAACAGGCAGAGATTGAGAGCCCAGGTTTACTGTGCTTAACCTGGTGAGTGAAGCACATGTTGTGATTATTAACAAAGCAAACAAATTCATAAACGTTGCTTTTCAACAGCTAAATTCAAATTCACAATTCTATGCCAATTTTTTTCTGTTGTTTTTGTTTGAAAAATTGCAATTTTCTTGGCAAGTTTTTTCAGAAGTTTGCCATTGCCTTTCCCAGGGCTGCAAAAGAGAGAGGGACTGGCCTAAGCTGGCTTTGTGCCTAAGAAGGGACCAGAGCTCACCAGGTAATGGTTTCTAGTCTGCTGCCTTAACCACTAGACCAAGCTGGCTCCCTTGACCATAGATTGAGCTCTTGTAAAATATAGGTTTATTTAAAATTACAATTCTAGGTCCATGTATTTTGAAGTGAATAATACTACACAAGGTGACTGAAGGACACAGAAGTACTTTGCTGGATCCAATCAAAGGCCCATCCAGGACATCCTCCCCTGTCATTAACTGTCACAATTAGCATTCAATATATGCTGTCTCTGGAAACAGAGGCCTCCATAAACCTTGGCTGCATGGACTAATTTTGAATAAACACATGGGGGATTTTGCTGTGTGGGGCACAAAACTCCCTATCAACCATGGTGGTGAAAGCAAAAACAATTATACTACAGAGATGAATACAGGTAGTCCTCAACTTACAACCACAATGGAGCCCAAACTTTCTGTTCAGTTGTTAAGTGAATTGTGTCCCATTTTTATGAACTCTCTTACCACAGTTGTTAACTGAATCACCGCAGTTAAGTTGATAACAAGGTTGTTAAGATAATCTGGTTTCCTCATTGACTTTGCTGGTCAGGTTGTCAGAAGTGATTACAAGACACTTATACAAGATACCCAGGGGTGGGATGCTACCGGTTCTGCCCGGCTCTATAGAACCGGTAGCTCTGAAGAGCAGCAGACACAGAACCGGTTTTGTGTTTGCTGCTGTTTGGCCCACCTGGGCTCTTACCTGTCCTTTATTTCCTGCTTTTTCAACCTCAGCTGCTCTGCGCGGCACAGTTGAGGTTGAAAAGGCAGGAAAAAAGTGCTTTTTCAAATGCTACACCCGCACGCAGCGCTTGGCAGCTGTCCGGGAGGCACAGCTTTCGGTATATAACACACACATGCAGCAAAACCGGTAGTAACACCGGTTGAATCCCACCCAACTGCACCTGTCATAAATATGAGTCAGTTGCCAAGTCTGAATTTTGATTACACGAACAAATACGTAGATGCTGCAACAGTTGTAAGTGTGCAAATGGTCATAAGTCACTTTTTTCAATCGCTAAATGAACTATAAATCGAGGACTAACTGTATACAGCCCAGAGACTCCCTCTGCGGTAGCATAACTATGAAGATACTAACAAAGATGTGCAGTAATTGGGTATTTTTAGGGTTAATGTAGATTACATATTGTTGGGGTGCAGTCCTCATCCCTCCCCATGGGTTGTGCAGATCAGGGCAAAATTGGAGGCAAAAATAGCGACAAAGAATAAAGATAGCAGAAGAGTGAAGGGAAGAAAGTATATTTATTTCTCTATCTACTAGATTTCTAGTCTGCCCATCTTACCTACTTCACAGGCTAAGGTTTGCCAGCCCACGATGTAGTCAAATCAGAGATGAACAGCTGCTTGGGCCATGACAGTAAGGAGAGTGACCAGACACATCAATGTCCTATTTGGGGGGGAAAGGCCCCCTGGTCTTCAAGAGAATTTTGATTAGGAAAGGAAGAGAAGGGAGAAATTTCTCCCAGAAATTCCTGGTCCCTTCCGGGCAGGTGTAGAAGGAAGCAGCCCTTGTCTTTGGCCAAAGCAGCTGTCCTGTTTAGTCAGCCCCCTGGTGCTTCTGCTGCTCATGTCTCTTCAGATGGTATTTCTGCCCGTAGCTCTTATCGCAGAGGAGGCACTTGAACAGCTGGTCGATCCCAGGGGCCTTCTGGCGCTTGATTACAAGGGGCTTTATCGGGGTCCCACAATCAGCACACGGGTCGCGCGCCTGCTTCTCTGAATTGGGAGCTGAGTTTTCTCTCTTGTGGAGCCTCCGGTGGCGTGGGATGCTGGATAGGTGAAGGAAGCCCTTCCCGCAATCGGGGCAATGGAAGGGCTTCTCCACTACCTTGCCAGCCTTTTCTTTAGAAGAAGAAGAGGCGGCGAGTTTCACCCACTTGTTTGTGGCCGGGGCTTCTTGTTCCACAAGACTTGCAGAACTGCATTCGAAAGGATGGCTACACTTGGAACATCTAAAGGTGGGGTTGCCTTTAAGGAAGACCTGTTGGTGGGTAACAGGGACGGGGCCGAGATGCTTCACTGCAGAATTAGAGCCTCCAAAGGATGCCACTCTGTCCCATGTTCCTCTGTGAACTTCAGAAGTTGGTAACTGGTTGACATCTGCCTCGACGTTGTTCCCGGGATGCCCTTCCTTCTCTGGATGTGACCTCTCGCTGGGATGCCCTTCCTGTAGTGAACCATCTCCAACCACAGCACGCTGAGGGTTATTCTGCTCTCGACTCTGGGGAACAACCCCGCTGCCATCTTGCTTGAGTGAGACGTAGGTGACATGCAGAGAACCCCCCTGGTGTGCAATTGCGGTGCTGAAATCTTTCACGAGCCCCTTCGCGTATGGGTGGGCTTTGGGCCGCTCAGGAAACAGGCCGCCATTTTCACCAGTCAGGAAAAACTCGCTGCTTCTTGTTGGTAGATTAGCTTCTTGGACAAAGTTATACTGCAGCCTTGCAAGAGACGCAGCATTTTCTTGCTCTTTGGTTTGTGCCACCCCATCACCTGCTTGGATAACCAGAGATGGAGTCATGGTCAGTTTTGGAAATGAGCATATTTAGAGTTAAGCCCAGGGATGAGATTCAAATTTTTTAATAACTGGTTCTGTGGGTGTGGCTTAGTTGGTGGGCATGGCTTGGTGGTCATGTTATTGGGTGTGGCCAACTCAGTATCACTCACATCGAGGCACACATCTCCTTGCTTGGCCTCTCATGACTGGGGATGCTGCAACAGTCGTAAGTGGGAAAAACAGTCATAAATCACTTTTTTCAGTGCCATTGTAACTTTGAATGGTCACTCCACACAAGCAAAGTAACAGCAAAGGAGGGGAAAAAACTCCAGAGAAGTTCCAGAGACAGGAAGTCTAGTCCTGCCAAGAATGTAATAAGGGTTAATGGAGAGGCAGTTTCTGTAAGCAACACCAGAATGTTTTCTTCCTGCCTTCCTTACAGGATTAGGCCAGTAATTCCTTCTAACAACCGGTTCTCCAAACTGCTTAGAATATTAACTGGTTCTAGCAAATAGGTGCAAACCTGTAGAATCACCCCCCCCCCCGTTAAGTCTTTAGCCTTAATTAAGTCTTTCCTAACTTGGGGCTCTTCAGTAATTTCCATGCTGGCTAAGGAATTATACGAATTGGTTCACTCTATCCAGAGGGCGCCTGATTAAAAGGGAACTAGCATTAAATACAGATAGTCCATGTTTAGTGACTGTCTTGTTTAGTGACCATTTATAGTTTACGGTAAGTATGTCACTTTGCAATCACAGTCCTCACATTTATGACCTTTGCAGGTTTGCAAAGCAAAAGAAAGCTGAGGTAAGATCATAAGCACAGTCACAGTTTCACTTAATGACTGCTTTGCTTAATGACCAAGTTACTGTTCCCAATTGTGGTTGCTACATGAGGACTACCTGTATGCAAAAAAAGAACAGGCAGAGCAGGGGAGATTCAGAGGTAATGTGCTGTTTTATCCAAGGGCTGCAGAATGACCATGAGGTCATTCAGAGGTGGGGAATGTGTGGCTCTCTGAAACTGATGGACCACAAGTTGCAAAGCTGCCCATTATGCTGGCTGATGTACTGGGATGTGTAGTTTAAGAGTTCTGGAGGACTGCAAATCCCCTACTTCTAATTTAGATAGAACTATGAGACAGCAAAGATGAAAGAAAATATATGCTGGGTATAGGAATTGAGGGAATTTAATATATCCAAACCTAATCCACCCACTTCTATTCCTGTGTAAGATAAATTGGAAACTTACTCTTGAACAGATGCCTTAATTTTGAAGAGTGTTCTTCGGACTGTAACTCAAATAAAATAAAATTTTTAAAATTGTCCAAGGAAAACTGGGCAGATTCTGCTATGAATTATTTCTTATACCTAGGAAGCTTTTTTTTTTTTTAATGCAGAACAATACAGGACCAGCAAAATACTAGCCATGTGAAGTGGGAACCTGAATTCTGGAAACTGTATTCCTTATTCCTGTGGAAAGCAATAGGATAGACAAAGCTGCACCCCACTGATTCATTGACAGTGTTAGCCAAGTTAATGTGTGGGGAAGGTGGGATGGACGACTTCAGAAAATGATGCATCAGCCTAGTGAATTGACTCCAAGAAGTTTAGATTCAGCCCCAGATACACCAGTCCTGCTTAGCTATTGTGTGAACTGCTGACTGTAAGACACCCTAATCTTTCTAAAATGAAAGTAAATTTCTATCTGTCTTGGTTTTTTTTAGACATCTTCCAATGGGGAGCAGGGTAAAGACTGCTCCCTCAATGTCTGATAATGCAACCCAATTTTTTTTGCTTAGCATTTTGCATTCCAACTTAGGGTCTGGGAAGAAACGAGAACTCCTGAACTTCTCTTAAGTTTGCTGGAAATCAGACCCTCTGTCACCAACTGCTTTCCTGGCTTTTGGGGGAGTCTGCTGAGGGTTAATAGAAGGCCATACCAACTGCATTTATGGAGAAGACACAGACCTTATTTGCACCCTATGACTAACATTAAGTGTTGAACCTTATGATTCTTGATGAATGTATCCCTTCTTTTTATGCACACTGAAAACATATGCATCAAGACAAATTCCTTGTGTGTCCAATCACACTTGGTCAATAAAGAATTCTCTTTCTATCTATCTATCTATCTATCTATCTATCTATCTATCTATCTATCTATCTATCTATCTATCTATCTATCTATGTCTTCCTTCTAGTTTATTTGCCTTCCATTAGTAAAGAGTTCTTACAGTAAGAAAATGGGGAGCCCAATAGTCTCCCACCACACTTGCAAAAAAAATAGTTTTACTTTAAGAGAGAGGTAGACAATCAGAGGTCCAATACTGAATGAGGCTTTCATGTCTCTCTTTGGTGCTCCTAAGTCAACCCTGATTAGAGATGCTGGAAATCAGTGCTGCATTTTCCCATATCTGCAATGTGATATGTACAAAAAGTATAACACTCATCCAAAGAGGTGTAATAGTTTAAAAACAAAAGGCAACTAAGAAACATCTTTCAAAATGATTTTTTTGGGGTGGGGAAGCCATAATATGCTGACCGACTTTGCACCATCCTTTAGCCAACTATCTTTCTACACATCTAAAGACTACCTATCTCTCTGCTTTGAGATAAATTGGAAGGGAGTCCTAGTGGGCAGGTTGATAAGATTTCCATTTTTTCCCTTGTGGGCCAATCAATAATTTCCTAGCTGGTTTCACAAACTCCTTACCTTGGTATAAAGATGGAGATGTGTTAAATTCCTCCTCGATGTGGACCAACGAAAGGGGTGTGGCAACACCTTCCTCTGTCTCCAGAAACAGTTGTGAGTTGTGCTTCCGCATCTCTGTCCAACCAGATTGCAAGAGATAGGCCAGTGGTTAATGAAGAATAAGTGCTTCATGTGAAAGAGGCTTGAATCCCTGGCTTCTCTAATTATGCAGTTAACTAGGGTAGTCTTAAGTTAAGCATTATAAAAACTGGCCCAGATCTAAAAGGCTCCATTGCAACCTGGTGAAAATCCCTGGTTTAAAGCTCAGGCAAGGTACCCTCCCAAGCCCTGTATTTGTGTTTAATACAGGCATTTTTGATCTTCCTGCCTTTCTGGGAAGCCTTTCTCCCATGTTCTCCATCTTTGCTCAAAAGTGCAGGAATCGCCTGAAGGTGGAAGCCGTACAGTACAAGGAGCTATCAAGGAAGACACTTACACTTAGGCACGTATACAACCCTCCCCCACTTTGTAATTCTTCAAAGTTGAATGAAAGGGGAGAGGGTCTGGCTGAATCTCAGGTAGATTTGTCCTTCAATTAGCCATGTCCGCCTCGATTTAACACTTCCGAAAGATCTTTTCTTTAGGGTAATCCCCTGAGGGGGTTTGCCTGTCACCAATCATTAAGCTAAATCACCGTTAAGCTTTAATATAATGGATCTTTATATTAAAGAATTTCCTAAGCATGTCATCTATTATTAAAACAACTGGAGCTTTCACATTTCAAACAGAATAAACTGCTCTTGTAGAATATGAAAAACTGTTGCAAACAAACCACTTACAACATTTTCCTTTATTTTGTTTCATATTGTTCACTATTAATTATATTCTCTTCATTGTTGTTAAGAGTTTGTATTTGTTGTAGTTGGTTTCTTTTCACAGTATTGCACATTTCCCTCCCAAATATATAGTAATAAATTTAAAAATTAAAAAAAGAAAGAAATATGGGTTTTTATATTTAAAAAATGTTAAAAAAGAATCTCCTCTTTTCCCCTCAAATCCCAGCTCAGGAAGGGAGGGAGGAAGGAAGGAATTTATCTCGTCTAAATAAAAATAGAATTTAGCAAATCCTGAAGTGAGAATTGTTTCATTTCTTCCAATTCGCAAAAGAGTCTAAAAATAGCCTTGAACAGAGAGATTCCTATGAAATATACAACTTCTTTTTGCTTTTTATCCTCTTTTGAAGAATTCAACATTTCTTTTTCTCCTTGAACTGACCGTATTACATTCAGACTATTAACCTCTTAAGTTTGCTTCTGGTTCACTGCTAATTAAAATTATTGAATGCTAAGTGGAGATCTGATTGCCTCTTATGCCATTAGCCCCAAATATTGTTTTAAAAATTGCATGGATGGGTTATTAAGAATAATGCTGTAACTCATAAACCTTTTAACTATCTTAATTCTTTGAAAGGTCTCAACTGAATCGGCTTTGTGGGTGGTTTCACTGGGCTAAAAGAAGGCAGATTCTACTTCCAGTGCCCAACTGCTTCAAAATTCCCTGGCGTGGTTTTTATTCTGTGGTTCTCTCTTAGCTAAACCTTTACAACAGGGGTGTCAAATCAAGGCCTGCCAGCTGGATCTGGCCCGCAGGGCTGCCCTGGATACAGTGAAAGACTGGCCCGCAGTGTCTCTGCCAGCGGCCCTCCCAGGCTCCGTTTTCGCTGGCAGAGGCACGGTGGCTGGTCCTTCATTTTTCACTGGCAGTGGATTAAATTAAATTAAAAATTAATTAAAATTAATTAGATTAAAATAAATTAAAAACAAAACAAAGGAGAAATTTTCCCCTTTTGCATTTGAGCATCCAAGAAGGGACAGGAAAGGAGAAAGAGAAAGAGGAAAGGGAAAGAGAAAGACAAAGAAGGAAAGATGAGAAGAGAGCAAGGAAGGAAAAAGGAAAGAGGGGAAGGAAGAAGAAAGGGAGAATGAAGAGGAGGGGGAAGAACCAAAGGAAGGAAGGAAGGAAGGAGATTACAATGAGAGGAAGGGAGGGCCTGAGGGAAGTGCTGCCTTAACTCTTGGCCACCACAGGTGCCCCAACACGAGTGATGTTGAGCTGTCCACACCTACCCTGGCCATCTTCCCCCCCAAATCAAACATTCTGCTATACAAGATCATTGTCAAGATTAAAAGGGAAAAAGGAAATGATGTGGCCTATTGGGACACAGACTTTGAAGAAAAAGCAAATATGGATGTTAAGTAGAAATCAGGGCTGGGAAATTCTCCTTGGGTTGCACATTGATAATTTCAGGCTTTTTTTTTTGGGGGGGGGGGGGNCAGGCTTTTTTTTGGGGGGGGGGGAAGGGGTCGATTTCCATCTTGATCGGGGGAGGAGGAAGAGGAAAAAATGGTGTGCCCTAAAACTAATCACTTTGTAATCAACATTTTGAGCATGAACTCAAGCTGCTAGAAGCTACAAGCAGACTCTAGGTTGCCCACCTCTAAATTACTAGTTCTATATAATGTGCATCCTCATTCTTATTTTGGAAGCACAAACTTTCATTCTTTTCATTTTACAGGTACTCCTCAGCTTAGGACCACAATTGAGCCCAAAATTTCCACTATATTAGTAAAGGGAGTTTTGCCCTGTTTTACAACTGTTCTTGCCACAATTGTTAAGTTCGTAACACCATTGTTCAGTGTATACGGGTTCCCCATTGACTTTGGTTCTCAGAGGGTCACAAAAGAGGATCACACAACCCCATCATAAATATGAACCAGTTGCCAAGCGTCCAAATTTTGATCACGTAGCCATGGGGCTATTGCAATGGCCTTAAGTGTGAAAAAGTCATTCAGTCACTTTTTTCAGTGCCATTGTAATTTTGATTGGTCATTAAACAAATGGTTGTAAATTGAGGACCACCTTTATTTTGACAGAGTGTCAACCATGGGTAGAACATTTTACACAGGAACTGCTTTGACCATCTACTCTCAACTTCTGCTGAAAATTCCAGTCTACCATGATCCACCACCATCACTAATTTTCTCTTGGAAGTTGAAAGGAGGAGTGTCATGAAGTCTGGCAACTATGTGATAAGGATTTCCAGCAAAATGTTAGGAAGAGAATTGTGCTCTTATGACCCAGTCGCTCATTTTTGACCACCATACTTAAACCAAGAATCTGTTTTTTAGTTGGCACAACACACATCAAACTTCATTGTAACCACGTGGACAGAGTCCGTCCATGGTTATCTGTCTTATTTCTAAAATGGGGAGAGGATTCCACCTTCCTTGAAGTCTACACATGAGCCAGAACTCCATTTTTGGGTGTGATCTTGTTTCTTTAACCATTAGGGTCTGCAACCATGGTTTTATAAGCCACAAGGATGAGATTCATACAGTTCACTTAAGTCCAAACCAAGTGAATGAACACAATTACGGCTGAATATAGCATCTCTCATATGTAGGCTAACAGAGCCTGCACCTAGGGCTACCATATCTGGGCTGCAAATATCTAGCTCAGAGGCATGAAACTCAAGACATGCGGGCTGGATCCGGGCCATGGGGTGCTTAGATCTGGCCTGTGAGGCCACCCTGAAAACAGCAAAGGATCAGCCCTTAAAAACAGAGCTTGGGAGGGCCACATGCGGCTCTCCCGAGCTCCGTTTTCAGTGGCAGAGGGTTGCAAGAGGCTGTTGCAGCTGAAAACGGAGGTTGGGAGCCTGTTTTTGCCGGCAGAGCACTTGGACTGCCACAGACACCCCTGACACAAATGACGTTGAGCTAGCTATGCCCCCTGCCCCCACCCCAAGGCCAAACACAACTCTGATGCGGCCCTCTGTGAAATCAAGTTGGACGCACCTGATCTAGATGGTAAAAAGATGTCAGCAATCAATGAGAGTCCCTAATGCTTCTTCCTTGCCATCTGGTGCTTTTGTGGATTTTTGTCAGCTGCATAAGATGTCCTTAAGGCAGGTGTTGGGTAAAATAGGGAGACTGTCCTTTTAGCTGAATGACCTGGCCTCTCTCCATTCCCTCTATGATGTGGCTGAAAAATGTGTGGCCCTCAGTTTATTGGCAATTGCACACTCCACTTTATGTGTACAGACAGCCATATTACATCCTCCTTGCCTTTGGGATGATGATTTTCAACTCTACTGTTCTAAGGTACTATTCAAGGATCCTCTAAAAGATGCAAATTACCAGCTGTCTGCAAGATACATAAATCCTTCCTTTCCCCACCGTCCAATCAGAGCTGAAGAAACTTCTTGGATGAAAAGTGAAATGTCTTCAAAGAAAAACAAGTCCAGTTGCCTCCTGAAAAAGCACCTTTGGGACAACCATGACCTGGATGACTGAGAATCTCTACAGATTATTGTTCTGTAATGACCAAATTGAGAGGGCCTGCACACGCTCTTAATCAGTGTCTAGATGTAGTATTAAGGGATAGTAAGAAATAACTGTGAGTGAAAAGATGGACAATTGACTGGGTGGGCAGTTCCCAGATTCAGGAATTCTACCTATTCTAAACAGTTTTGCAGTCCCACAGAAGAGCCAAGCGGTTTGGGAGTGTTCCTACAACCACGGTATCATTGGAGGCCCACAGGGTCTCTATGGAAAAGGGAGACATATTGCCAATTTTGTTTAATAGACCACTAGCCTTGTCTTTGACAGGAATTGACAATGGTCCACATGTTGTAAATCTCTCTTTAGATGGTTTGAACATGGTCTATGCAGAATTCTGCGGATTGCACCCAGAAAGTGTGAATTAATGTCCCCTGGTGACATATTTGGGACACCTCTCCTGGAGAGAGACCGGGGACAGCAGTGACTGAGCCCATCTTGGGGTTTTGATTAATACAGAAGACCTCTGGTGACTTGGTACTGGGATTCTTGACTGGGTGCTTTTGCTGATTGACAAGATTCAGAGAAATCCACTGGCAAAAATGGTAGGATGTTATCTGTTTCTCCCTGACTTTCTCATGAAAATGTTATTTTTTTAACATATTGCCTGGGTGGGGTTTCTTGTATTTAATTGTTCTACTTTAAATTGTTTCAAGTGTTTCCCTGATGGAAAGCAATAAATCATATCAATAATAGAATGAGAAAGCACCTTTAATTTATTCTTTACCACATGTATTGGATTAAAATTCCCAACATCCTTAGGCAAAATCACCATGGTGCAATGTAATTCAATAAAACGAAGAGTACTAAATTCAGAGTGGTAGTCTGAAGAGTTAGGCCAGAGAATGGACACCAAACCCAAAACCGGATTCTATCTACTTTACAAGGTCAGCAGAATGCATCATTAAAAGTTGTGGCTGAATAAAAAATATGTAAGAGTAACAACCTTACCTAACCAGGACAGCAAGGTGCAATACTGCTGGAGGTTATTTCCACTGAGGGCAAACAGGTAAGGATCAAAATCCAATGATATATCCTCTGTGAGGTACACAGTTACCTGCTCAAATGCAGCTGACTCCTAAAGCATCAAAAATGACAACCCCCCCCAAAAAAAATCAGTTTGTGATCAGACATAGAAGATAGGGAAAAAATAGAAAACACCCAGCTTCCAGATCATTCACTGTTACCAATGAAAATAATGGTTGCCCTAAGCTGGCCACCAATTCTCTATTTAATGGGCTCTAGGTGCAGTGAGCTACCACCCCCATCCATGTGTTGTGGCCTGCCAGCGGCCAGACTCGGACAGTGAGGAGGTTGGGGAGGAACATGGGCCAGTCCTGGAGTCTGGGGAAGGCTCTGATGAGTGCTCTGCGTCGGAGGTAGAGATGGGGCCGGGGCTGTCTGACAGTTATCAGCTCCCTTCAGAGTCGGACATCAATGAGGCAGAAGAACAGCTGAAGCCTGTTCCCAGTGTGCACATGCACAGAACTGCCAGGAGAAGGGAACAGTTAAAGAACAAGGGTCGACTCGGGAATAAAGACTCAGGTGGATGGTAAATGGCACCTCTCACAGGGGATAAAGAGGAGTGAAAGGGGAGTGGTGTGTTTGCAGGAGACAATGAGTTCAATTCATTAGATTGAAGATCTGTTCCTGACTTCTTGCCAAATAATTGCTGCTACAGTGTGGTGTTTGGAAGATACCGGCCTGGCAACTCTCCAAGCCTGATAAAGGTCTGTAGTTGTGAAATCTCATGAAAGACTGTTGGCCGTGACTTTGCTGGAGAGGAATTCACTTTAACCTAAATAAAAGAGGTTTTATCAGGACGAGGAGTCATGATCTTGGGAAGCCTAGGTCAGAACACCATGACCCTAGTAGCCCAACTTCTAAAAACACGTACTTTGAGGAGAATTGCAATACTTGATGGAGTTTTGCAAGTGATTCGGTCTGCATTTAAGGACAGAACTAAACATCTCTTCTGTAACATGCAGGAGGCATGCAGAGTAAGAATACAGAACAGACTTCCTATACATAATTCTTTATATGCAGAAGGAACAGAGTTATGTACAAAACTTCCCATTTTTCATGGTTGCTTGTTGTGGAGAAAAGCATTTAACTAAATGTGCCTAAGGTTGCCCTTAGATTAGTCTTCCGCAGTCTATGATCTCAAAATTGGGACTACAGGTAGTCCTCGAATTATGACAATTGAGCCCAAAACCTTTGTTGGTAACTGAGACATTTCTTTAGTGAGTTTTGCCCATTTTATGACCTTTCTTGCCACAGTTAAGTGAATTATTGCAGTTGTTAAGTTAGAAACCTGGTTGTTAAGTGAATCTGTCTTCTCCATTGGCTTTGCTTGCCAGACAGTCACAAAAGGGGATCATATGAGCCTGGGATAGTGCAACCACCATAAATATGTGTCAGCTGCCAAGCGTCTGAATTTTGATCACGTGACCATGGGAAAAATGTTCATAAGTCACTTTTTTTCAATGCTGTTGTAACATCGAAATCATTCAATGAACTGTTGTAAGTCGAGGACTACCTGTATTTAGAGACAGAACTAAACATCTCTTTTGCAACATGCAGGAGTTATCCAGAGCAGGAATACGGAACAGACCTCCTATACATAATTCTTTATATGCAGAAGAGACAGAATTATGCATACAATTCCCTGTTATGCAGGGTTGCTTGTTGTGGAGAGAAGCATTTAACTAAATGTGCCTAAGTCTGCCCTTACATTAGTCTTCCAATGTGTATGACCTCAAAATTGGGACTACAGTTTCTAGGATTCCTGAACTAGCCCCAAAGGAGAGGATTCTTAATTACACTCTCAGCAGGTTATAAAAAAACACCAGTTGGAGAAAGCTGATCAAAAGCACCCTTAAATTATCTGGAGGTCCTGAGAGATTGAACAGCCACTCACTGGATGACTGAAAAATGCCATTGATGATCCAACCTGGGAGATCATTCTTAAAACTGAAATCCTACACTTGTCTAAGCAAAGGCTGATGCTCTCATGTTTGGTGGGATTCCTTCCCAGAGACGTTACAGTCTTAAGGATACAATCTGATACACGCGCATCCCTTGGAATAAATGCCAATAAATTGAAGCAGGATTTATTCCTGCATAAAATGGTGTATTATTGCTTCTTTAAGGGTTTAGAGCAGGTTCAGTTCTTTGCCTGAATACAAATTTCAAGTTAGCTCCAAGATTCCTCATACATATTAAAGTAGTACAGGTAATCATCATCTTATTATAATAGTTCATCTAGCGACAAAGTTACAACAGCACTGATAAAAAAGCGACTTATGTTTTTCACACTTACAACTGTTGTAGCATCCCCATGGTCACAGATTAAAATTCAGAACCTTGGCAACGGACTCATATTTACGATGGTTGCAGTGTCCCAGGGTCATGTGATCAACTTTTCTGACCTTCCAATAAATGAAGTCAAACAGGGAAGCCAGGTTCACTTAACAAACAAGTTATACTGCAGTGAGTCCCTTAAGAACTTTGGCAAGAAAAATCGTAAAATGGGGCAAAACTCACTTTGCACATGTTTTCACTTAGCAAGAGAAAATTTGGGCTCAATTGTGGTCTTAAGTCGAGGACTACCTGTATCAAGGATGCATTGGCAAGTGTCTGTCCTAGAAACCAGGAAACTGTGAGTTCTAGTCCTGCTTTAGGTATTAAAGCCAACAGAGTGACTTTAGGCCATTCTCTTTCTCTCAGCGCAACCCACCTTCACAGGACTGTTGTTGTGGGGAAAATAAGAGGAGGAACATTGTATGTTTGCTGCCTTGAAGCTACTTATAACGTAATAAAGGCAGGATAAAAATCTAACATAGAAAATATCCGGTTTTGACCCACTTTTGTGCAGGAGAACTGATGAAAGGCTAAACCTTTCCATCCTCAGCATAATCTTACCTGAATGTCAGACTTTTCAACAGCCATAGGCGGTGATAAATCCATCAACAGGGCTCTAGGGAAACAAACCATTAATTCTTCTTTTTGTTTATGTGCAGATCCCAGATCCCAGTATTATGACTATTTATTACCCCACAATCCATGTATACTTGCTCAAGTTATATATTTGGAAATTACATTCATTATTATTAGTATTATAGTGCCATCCAAATGTATGAATTTTACCCCAAACTGTTTTTTTTAAAAATAAGACATATGCACAGGAGGATTTTACAACTTTCTCACTCCTACACATTTACTTTATAGTTTAGCTGCCCTTAATTCAATAGGGTTGATTTATAATTTGAACAATTTATCATATAAGGAAAAGGAAAGGAAAAAGAAAAAAAGGAGTTAGAACTAGGCATGGGTCGCTAGGCCTCACTGCAAGTGGGGAAGGTCTCAACATAAGTAAAATCCACAAAAGTTTAAGCTTTTATTTCAGGATATGATGAGGAGACTTATTTAGGTATAGACTTGAGTAGGGACTGGAAGCAGGTTTACTTCTGAATAGAGCAATTCATGCAGTTTGCTATTCAGAGAGAGAAAAAAGATTTTTCAGACATTAATGGATTAAGACTTTTACCACAGAGGCCTAGGACCAAAAATCGTAATAAATAAATAAACATGGGTTTATTACTCTTTCTTTTACCTCATCAAAAGAAAGAAATCTAGAAACCCGCCTTTGAGAGCCCCCTACTCCGAATTCCCCGAATTTCTAGCGATTTTCTCCCTCTCACGTGCGTGCCCGTAAAGGACCCCCCCGGTTGTTCGTTAAGGAATTTGATTGCAAATCAATTGGAGATATAAAGTCAGATAGTTTTCCTGGAAAAAAAACACCACCCCGCCCTTTTGTCCGACTGAGCACTCGGGCTCTTTTCGTATGAAGAGAGAGAAAACTCCCGCTTCTTGTGGCTGGGAGCTCCGCCGAGGCCAGCCACTCCTCCCCCTGTAGGAATAACACTCCTCACCCAAGAGGTCGAGGACGCCACTTCGGGGGCCTTTCGTCGCTCGTGGAACCGATCCTACAGGTCTCTCGACCGCCGCCGTCGAGGCTCTCGCTGGGAAAGGAAAATCAAGGCGAAGCTGGAGCTCTCGGCCAGATCCTTTCCCGGAGTTTTCCCACGGGCTCCGGTCCCACCACCCACATTTCCCAGCCCACCTGAGCAGGACCGCTTATAGCTCTCCCTGCCTCGGCAGCCTCCTCCGCGAAATCCCCCCGGTGCCGTCGGTCAAAAGCCAAGTCGCTCCGGGAATGTCCCCGCTCGGGCGACCGGACGCCCCGGAAAAAAAAGGGAGCCGAGCGTAGACGATCCCAGCCCCACCACCGATTTCAGAAGCGGAGCAAGTCCTCTCGGGAAGGAAAGCGGGACACGTTCCTAGACCTCATGAAGGAAAAGGGAAGGAAGCCTCTGGGCAAAGAGAGCGAGTCCAGAGGGAGAGCGGGGCACCCTGGCGAAGGCGAACGTATGTGGGGAGGCTGCAGCCCTGCGATTCAAGAAAGAGCCCCTCTCCTCCCTCCCTCTCCCCCTCCCTTCCCGCCAGTTTGATTTCCCCCATTCCCCAGCCACGCTTCACAAACGTGTCAGACTTTAGGCGTAAATATGTCACCGAGGGGCCCCCTCCTTTTTCATTCAAAAGACCGGCCCGGGAGGGGGACAATAAATTTGAAATGCTGCTACTTGGAATTTGGGCATTTGAGGTTTTGTTTTTTGTTTTGTTTTGTCTCCGAGCTATTCACAGGAGGGGCCTGCTAACGACGAATAAATGGTCCCCGGGGTGTTGGGAAAAAACCGAGGGAAGGTGTTGATTAAAGATTTCATCGATGGAGGAGTGTGAAGATGTGCCAAAGAGTTGGAAAGATTGTGCGTAATCGGCGGCTTGCTTTAAAGGATGACTGCTAAAAGAAGGGAAGAAGTGAGTTCTTTCGGAAAAGGGGGAACTTTAGCTGTGAGGCAATGGGAAGGGCGCAAGGGACAAGAGTTGAAAAGGCTATTAAGGTTGCTAACTAATTAAATTTTAGATTTAATTTTATATAAATATCCCTCTCTCTCCTTCCCTACCTGAAATCTCTTCCAAGCGCAAACCACAAGCAGAGGAGTTTCAGTTTCACTTTCACAGCACCAAGCAGCACAGAACAGTTGAGTTAAGCCATGCCCAGGCTCCTTGCTGTTTCCTTGCTCACACAGCAAATACCGCTTTCAGTTTCCAAACAGCCCTCAACTCTCACACTGGCAGGATGCTAGCCAGAGGAATACCAATGGATGCTGGTAGGCAGAGGCATATTTTCCCCCCTTATTTTCCTCTCCCAAAACTAAGTTTTGTAGAAAACAGATAACAGGGAAAGGGGGGGGGGAGGAAAGAAATGTAGAGAAAGACAAACTCAACTTTTTACTTTTATGTATTTAGTATATACTAGCCATTTCTGTCACAAGAAGTTTATCTAACCAGTAAATCCCAAAGTTAGAATTTTGATTTTTTTTTTCCTATCTTGGGCACAAAGTTTTGACGTGGTTTCCAAATGGAAACAAAACTGGATATATTCTTTTATTAACTGAAAGCAGTTAATTTGGCCATCTCTGCTCACTCCATCAGTTTTTCCATCCATTCTTCCATTATGGGGATTGTTAGTATCTTTCCATTTTTGGCACAAAGAATTTTCATTGCAGTTGGAATTGGAGACTTGAATAGCATTCTGAAAAGGAGGGAGGTGAGGACTTTAAGGAGCTAAAGGATTGTTTTCTCTTGGAGTCACCCTGTGAGATGAGCAGTCTCAAAAATTGATAAATAAAAATAAATCTGCACTACCCAGAGTCATTTTATGAAAGATGGGCTCCCTATAAATTTGATTAAGAAATATAAATATTAATAAATAAATACCAATGAGTAGATAGACTGGTATGGATGGGAGAGGCCATGGGCTGTTTATATTGCCTTTTCTTTTTCTCATCCTTCTTTAGTAGCTCCATATAATATAGCAAGTCCTTAATTTATGACATCAATTGAACCCAGAATTTATGTCACTAATTAAGACAGTTTTAAAGTACGACCTTTCTTGCTACAATTACATGAATCTCTGCAATTGTTAAGTGAATCACTTGGTCATTAAGCAAATTTGGCTTCCTCCATTGACAGCTTTTTGGGAAGGATACAAGTGATTATCACATGACCCTGGGACACTGCAACTGTTATAAATACCTCCCAGTTGCCAAGCATTCAGATTTTGATCACGTAACCATGGGAATGCTGCAATGATTTTAAATATGAAAACTGATCATCAGTCCCTTTTTTCAACGCCTTTTTAACTTTGAAGTCACTAAATGAATGGTCGTATGCCAAGGACCACCTGTACTACTTCTTCTTTGTCCACATACATTACTTATGCTTACCTGAGGAGAGAGCAACGTGAAAATCAAGTGTATGCACCAAAGAAATATATTTTATTCTGTAAAATCAGAAGGTATAGGATGGAATAGTCTACAATAATATACTGTTTGCTAGTATGATTTGATTGCTTATTGTACCCTATGACAATCATTAAGTGTTGTACCTGATGTTTCTTGACTCTTGAAGAATGTATCTTCTTTTATGTACTCTGAGAGTATTTGCACCAAGACAAATTCCATGTTGTCCAATCACACTTGGCCAATAAAAGAATTCTAATCTAATCTATAAAGCAACAGTTGAGTCATTTTAAGTTCCAGAAGTGCTGAACCAGAACATAATGCTGCTTTCTAATCACTCTGTGCTTCAGACGTCTTGACGGCTCTTGACTCCAAAAATTCTAAGCCCGACAACACAACATCCTCCCATTTTGAGCCATAAAAGAATAGAATTACAAAAGGTGGACTTTGAAGAGTAAATTGATTTCATACTGTGAACATGCTGACCAGTTGAACATTCTTTTTTATTATTATTAAATATTTTTATTATTTTGTATCACAAATTCCATTTCTATCGTGAACAGTCTGTTTTCTAGGTGTCCAAAGAGTTAAAATATAAACATCATCACAATCATTATAACCATGTACAAACATATATAAGCAGGGATGGGATCCAACCGGAATAACAACCGGTTCTGTTGCTCTGCATCGCACAAATGCAATTTATGACCTGCTGAGCTGCCCGGATAGCTAAGCAGTGCTGCGTGCAGGTGCACAGAGGTTGGAAAAGCCCCTTTTTCCTGCTTTTTCAACTACAGCTGTGCCATACAAAGCAGCTGCGGTTGAAAAAGCAGGAAATAAAGGTCAGGTAAGAGCCTGGGCGGGCAGGTGGGCCAAAACAGCAGCAGACATAGAACTGGTTCTATGCATGCTCTCTCTCTGTCTGCTGCTCTTCAGAACTACCGGTTCTACAGAGGTGGACAGAACCAGTAGAATCCCACCCCTGTATATAAGATATATCAATCATTATTAGAAAGTATACTATCTTCCATATTGACATCAGTTATATCACTATCAAAATATTAGTCAGTTTTTCTTTCCCATGTGGTCCATATTTTCATATAAATCATCCCATCTAACCTCTATCTATCTACTAATCATTTGTAGAAAAGTTCCCATGTTATGAAATATTCTGAATCTTTTCTTTAATTTTTAGAGTTAACCTATCAATTTCTGCATATTCCAGAATATTTTTGATTATATTATCTGTAGGGGTTTCTTTGTTTTTCCAGTATTGTGTGAATACAATCCTGGCTGCTGTTAGAATATGTAAAATTAAATATGTATTACCTTTATTATAGTTTTCTGGTAGCATGCCCAACAGGAATGTCTCAGGTTTCAAGTCTATGCATTGCTTTGTCATAGTTTCCAGTCATATGTGAATTTTCTTCCAGCCATATGTGAATTTTCTTCCAATATTTTTTTGCTTTGGGACACCTCCACCGCAAATGATAATATGAACCTGGTGTTTGGGTACAGGAAATAAACATTATCAGAAGTCCGGCAGGTACTAAAGCAGGCATGTCAAACTCCATTTCATTGAGGGCTATGTTAGGGTTGTGTCTGACCTTGAGGGCTGGGTGGGCAAGACCAGGGGTGGGATTCTACCAGTTCGCACCTATTCGCTAGAACCGGTTGTTAACATTCTAAGCAGTTCGGAGAACCGGTTGTTGGAAGAAATTACTGGCCTAATCCTGTAAGGAAGGCAGGAAGGAAACATTCTGGTGTTGCTTACAGAAACTGCCTCTCCATTGACCCTTATTACATTCTTGGCAGGACTAGACTTCCTGTCTCAGGAACATTTCTGGAGTTTTTTTTCCCTCCTTTGCTGGAGGGAAGTGTGGAGTGACCATTCAAAGTTACAATGGCACTGAAAAAAGTGACTTATGACCGTTTTTCACACTTACGACTTTTGTAGCATCCCCACAGTTACGAGAGGCCAGGTGAGGAGATGCGTGCCTTGATGTGAATGATGTTGAGTTGGCCATGCCCATCCAGTCACATGACTACCAAGCCACACTCACCAACTAAGCCACACCGGCAGAACCGGTTGTTAAAAAAATTGAATCCCACTCCTGGGCATGGCCATTCAACATCACTTGTGTTGGGGGCGCCTGGGGTGGCCTGAGTGCTGTCAATGAAAACAGAACTCTATTTTTGCTGATGGAGGCACAGTTGGCTGGTCCTTTGCAGTTTCCAGGGTGGCCCTGTGGGCCATATCTGGCCTTGAGTTAGATAACCCTGTACTAAAGACACTGGTGCCCTACCAAGAAAAGGGGACAATTTCATAATGTGACTGGAAACTGCCCCTTTTCTGAAGATGGGAGAGAGATGCTGAAAAGTAGGCGTGGTTTTACCTGGTGGCAGGTGGAGTCATTCCTTCTTGGAAGCTCTTGATTAGGAGGATGGCCCATTCTCGACTAAATCTGCAGGTCTGGGAGTGCTTTGGATGTGGAAGCTGCATCCTTAGGATGCCAGGGGGTGGGAGTGTGCTACTGCAGCTCCCAGGCACATCTGGCTGACTTTTAGACCAGGGGTCTCCAACCTTGACAACTTTTAAGACTTGTGTACTTCAACTCCCAGAATTTTGTTGGAGAACAGAATTGGAGAGTTGGAGACTCCTGTTTTAGACAGCCCTTGAATGGACTTACCTGGAGATTACAGAAACCAGTCCAGATGATCCTGGAATCTTATTTGTATTGATGTTACATAGTTCATGAAATGTCTGCCACAAAACAACCAGGCTCAGAGAGCAGCAGGGACCCCACAGTTCAATCCTGAGCTTCTTTTCTATAGAAATATTCCTTTGCAAACAAGTATATAAAATTATGAATCACGTTTCATAATTCTTAACAACTCAGTAAAAAATTAAGTTGTAAATATTTTGTACTATTAATTCCCCACCCAAGTTGCAAGTGCCGCTAAACATGCAAATTAAAAACACACATCATGTTGGCCAATTCCAAGTCATTCTTTGCTGTTTGAAAGCTTGTTCTGGTATACAAATTATACTGATACGTTCTACTAGTATAAGAATTCCTGTTTTTGTAATTTTAGAGCAGGTCTAGAAATGGAAATGTGTGTGATATCTTTGCATATGTTGACCAAAAGGTTTGTCTAAGACTTCACAATGTGATTCTTTGTCCAGAGCAGTATCTACACAGCCAAGATCAGGGGCTATTTTTCCCCCATCAACAAATAGGCAACAATGCAAGTGTAGAGGCTCAAAGGTCAACAGATTCAGGAAGTCATTCTCAAGACCTTCTTGATAGAAGGCTGGCTTCATTCTCACACGAGCCACAATATACTTTGCTTTGCTGTTGATTATGTTCTATAAATGCAGCCACCATGGTTTATTTAGGTAAAGATATAAATTGTCTTCAAGTAGGAAAATTGATCCTGAATTTTCCACGTCTCTTTTTCAACTGTTCTTTTCCTCTGGATTGTGCCTATGAAGCATTAATCAACCTTATTTTACTGCAAGCAGAAACAAGAGACAAATCCCTTTGGGACTGGGTGGAAAACCCTGAGAGGTGGGAGGACTTTAACCATTTGGATGCCTATGTCCCAATAAGGAAGCTTTCACCACATGCCTTATAAAGCTGGCCTTCCAGCTTGGTGAAAGCCCCATATCTGGGTTTCTACAGGCATCTTGATCCTACCCATTTGCTGAGAAGCTACTCTATTCTCTTCATTTTTACTTAAAAGAACAGCTATCACCTGAAGATGAAAGCCATACAGTATACAGTAGAGCAAGACAGGCTGCTGATTTGGACCTGCAATGGCATACACCTGTAGGTGTATACTAGTAATTCTGCAATTTTGAATGGTGAATGGTTTCCTGTATGTTTTATATATATATATTTGTTTTTTTAAAGTTTTTGCGGGTACTTACATGTGTGCTGTTCAGCTTCCTTTGGGTATTATCCCACGTCATTGGAGTGCTTTTAAAGTTGTAGCAACATTTCAGCAGAATCTCATCTGCCATCATCAGGCTTCTGTATAGTTTGTATGAACTCAATAAGAACTCCATACACAAGCCTGATGATGGCAGATGAGATTCTGCTGAAACGTTGCTACAACTTTAAAAGCACTACAATGACGTGGGATAATACCCAAAGGAAACTGAACAGCACACGCGCACACACACACACACACATATATAAATCTATATACAGAGAGAGGGAGGGAGGAAGAGAATCCTCAGGAAGATCTGTTGTTTAATTAGCCAAGTCTTCCTGTTGTTGACTTCACAGCAAGGCTCCTCTTGTTCGGCATAATCCTTGACAATGTTTGCTTATCGCCACTCATTAGGCTAAATCACTAATTTCCTCTTCTTTCCCAGATCACAGCATAGGAAGATTGTTTTGCCAGTTTTTATTCTGAAGTTTTCCAAAAACAATCAGAAGTAACAGTAATAATTCTGAAATTAGAATTTAATTTCTCCAGATTTCTTTAAAAATCCCAAAGTAGCCCTCAATCATCATTACAATTGCTCTCTCTTCTGTGGCTTCTCCCTACACATTTATCCATGTTTCTCATTCCTGGCCATTTTAAAATGTGTGGATTCAACTCCCTCCCCCCCAACCAACCTTGCTGGGGAATTCTGGGAGTTGAAATCCACACATTTTAAAAGTGCCCAGATTGAGAGAAACAGTCAAAAGAAGTGGAGTCACCTTCAACCATACCAACTCAATGAGCTCAGCTTTGCCTGGGAATTTATAATTTAATGTATAATAACAATTTTTAGGATTAAGGAGAAACAAAAAATTTTAGCCTCCCAGTGGTTAGCCTTTCGAGGCAACCATACTGCCATCAAGGTTAACAACTTAACAATGGGCTCTACTAACATTAAAATATCCATGGAACAAAACTACAGGGATTTCTTTTAAGTGGTTGCCAGGAGTCAAGACCGACTCCAAGGGACAAAAAAAAGATAAAAGAAAAATAAATCTATACTAACACTCTTCCCAAACCAAAAACCCAGTACTATAATATACAAATGCTCTATCTTGAACATTTTCTGAGAATTTTTGAAGAGAGAAAATTGGTCTCTCACTTTTCAAAGAAAATCTTCTCTATAGATTGTTAACTGCTCAGGATTTCTAGATGACTGCTTATTGCAGTTATTGAATGCTGATTAGTTAACTTTCCAAAGAACCCATCTAAACAGAATCCACTTTTGTAGGAATTTCCATGGGGCTAAAAGAGGCAAACCCTGTTCCCATATTCAACAGGTTTGAGTCCTTAAATGGGTGAAGGAAGTGTCTCTTGGTTGTATGTGTGAGAGTGAATGTAGGTTTAAAAATACAATTGGCGTTCCCTTATGGGGAGGAAGAGCAAAGAAAAAAAATTACATGCAAAACCTGCCCAATATACAGTATTTTGCCATACAGACTTAAGACTGCTGTAAAGGGTTATTAGGCAGCCTACAAGTTGCCCATCTCTAAAATATAACAGAGTTGGAAGGGACCTTGTAGGTCATATAGTCCAACCCCCTGCTCAAGCAGGAGACCCTACACCCTACACCAGTAACCTCTTTGTCACCGTGTGCTGAAAGCGTGCATGTTTCTGCACATGCCTGCACCCATCATGCAATGCACGCACAACCCCTGCTGCGTGACCTGTGCCCCCCTGCACATGCACATATGACCTGCCCTTGCTCCCCTGCCCCCCTGCGCATGCGCACACATCTTCTGCATGCACTCCACCTTCCACGCATGCATGGCAGATATCCAAAAATCAGCTGGCTAGTGTGCATGCGCAGTTGAACTGAGCTGAGGCGACAGCTCATGTGTTGGCAGATGGCTGTGTGCCACTTCTGGCAAGCATGCCATAGGTTAGCCATCACAGCCCTACACCATTTCTGACAGATGGCAGTCCAATCTCTTCTTGAGAGTCTCAAGTGATGATGCTTCCACAACTTCCGAGGGCAAAGCTGTTCCATTGGTTGATTGTTCTCACTGTCAGAAAGTTTCTCCTTATTTCCAGGTTAAATCTCTCCTTGGTCAGTTNCCCCCCCCCCCCCATTATTTTAATTCCTGATTCCTTTTAGTTGCAGAGCAGCTCAAACTCTCTTCCAATCAACCAAGAGAAAAGTTGATTCTGATAAATCAGCTGCAAAGAGCAGTACTTTTTATAATGAAAATTATAGGGGCCTCCCCACTCTCCTTAATCTTCTTCTCCAGCTTTACCCAAAACAATCTCTTTTTGAAGGATGTGAAGTTTTGGCAATTTTGTAGGAGGAATCACACAAACTCATCCAAACTCAAATCACCTAGACTAGCAAAGCTGTCCAATAACTTTACAAAGAACAACCCTGTGACAATTCTTGCCCGGTTTAAAAAAAGGTTGCTGAGTTTGGAGCTGCCATTCTCCAAGTCTCCCTATCTCAGAAGATTTGTTGCAGTGCAGATATAAAAGGGTCACCTCAGATAAGAAATGGGAAGAAAAATGGGATAGACCTCAGGGTATTATCTGGTGGTATCCTCTTTTCATTTATGAATTGTTGGCAAGCTGTTAGTAAGATAACTCTGATCTTGTGTCATAGTTACTCATGGACAATCATATTTTAGCCAAGGAATCCCATTTTCCTCTTTACCACGACACAATAAAGTGTTAAAGAAACCACACGGGCTGGGTTAGTTCATGGTTTGTCATGTTCTCTTAAAATTGTCATATTCTTTCTCTAATATTACTTTTCTTGAAGTCTACATGTTGGCTTGGAACCACATAAAGCTGTTTGTATAACTTGTCTTACAGTGTTCCCAGTAATGAGTCACATAATCCACCACAGTAATATCCAAATAAAATGAATTGTATTTGGCTTTCTGTAAGAAAGCAAAGGGAGGAGCACATGCAGGCAGAAGTGATTTCCTGTACATTTAAGGCTATGAGATTGGTTGCAAAAGTCTGAATGTCCACCTCAATAATCAACCTTCTCCATAGCTTTCTTGCCATCTGTGGGTGGCCTGGATTTTTTTTTTTGGCAATCTACATATGATATCCTTAGGGCACACATAATGTAGAATATTCATAATACAGGAAAAGAGTCTCTTTTTGTCTGAATGACTTCCATTTTTTCACAAAGCTCTGTTTGAAAAGCCAAGGGTAGTTTTTGGCACTCCCATTGAAACCCTTTGCCTTTTAATTCGGAGAAAATGAGGTTGGATTAAAAAAAAAGAGAAAAGGCTGCAATTTCAGTACTCAAAAGGATCTTGAACATGCTCAAATCAATTCCTTATGACCACAGATAATTTCAAAAGATACACCAGATACTGACCACTACATTTAAGTTATTTTAGCTAACATATGTTCCCTCCCCCAGCAAAAGAGATACTAATCTATTTGTTAAAAAGCAACTAATAGATGCATCCAAAATTAATTCTCCTTCTTCCTTCACAGGAAAAATTCAAACTAAGTCATGAGAGCCCAATCCTTTAGACAGCTATTGTAATCACTTGGAAATAAATCCTATTGAATTCAATAGAGTTTATTTCTCAGTAAACATGGATGTAATTTCACTGCAGTACTCTAAAAAGGACATAAAAGTACAATCCATTAAAATGTGTTATGCTTATAGACCAGCATCAATCCAGCATAATTAGAATTAACACTAAATCAACACTTCCATTCCCAAATTAGAAAATTTCTGAGTAGACAATATGGAAACGTTAGATTTTTTTATATAGACACTTTATATGTTCATATTTGATGGAAAACTTTTGACTTAATGTTGTTTATAATTTTTCCTAATGATGTACGCTCTATTAATCAAGCATTTTCAGTTTATACTTCAATACAGATATTACATGTTTAGAAAATGGATGATATATTTTATATTGTAAATCTCTAATTATATATTGGAACAAAATCATCTTTATTATATTCTGTATTTGTTTAATATCCTTCTGTAATTCTGCCACTTGCATTTTAGTCTTTTTATACCTCCTTATATTCCTCCCTCTTTATAAAAAATAATTAGAAAATAGTCAACCAGTTATTTTTCAAAGACAAATTGTAAATGTTTGTTATCTTCTCCAAATCTGTCAATCACTTTTTGGAGTAAGATGTCCTTATTTTCATTAATTTTTATCCGATGAGCACTTATCATGCAAAGTCCAGACAATTGGTCATCTACAAGTGTTGACTTCAACAATGTTTCTACCCTTCTCATTGTACTGAATGATTTTTCCATTGTACAAGTTGTTACTGGCAATGCCAGAGCAATGGAAATGGTTTTTTGAATTGAAGGATATTGATCAACGTATTGCAGCAAATCCAGAAGTCCATTCTTCCCATTTTCAATTCTTTCTTCCTTTTTCCCCAACCACTTTTCAAACCAGGTGATTGTTTCAGTTTCCAAATTTTCAATTTCACATAATTCACTTATTTTTTCCATCTCCGCTTTCAATATCTCAAGGCCAATGTTAGCCATTTTTTTGGGATGAAGCGAAAAGATTCCAAAAACCACTCTGCTTTCTGGACCAAACCGGCTTTCCAGCCATGAGATTATCGAGTTCAAGTAGGGTATATAGAGTGACTGGCGGAAATAGTCTTCCTCAGTTGGGACAACGGCATTTGAGTTCTTTTGCAAGTCACTCCGTCTGGGAATATGTAAGTCAATATCCAATTTGTCCGCCAGTTCTTGAACTTCCGAAAAAATTGCCTTGAAGTACTCCTCTGCTTTTTCTCTGTGGCCACGAAAGATGGTTAAGAGTTCCTGGATGTGTTCATACACTTTCATCATGTCAAGCTGGACAGTCTGCAGAGCTTGGGTCACTGACTCTAACTTACTGCAATAATTTGACATGATAACAAGGCAAAAGAGAAAATTGGGTGTTCCTGAAGCACAGTATAATTGGTACGCATCCTGGCAGATTTGACCTGAAGTAGCAGCCAGGTTTCTTAACTGATCAAAGATCTGTACAAAATTCTTGGAAAAAAATCTGACATGCTTGTATTTTGCAGTCCGAAGTGCTTCATCCAGTGATGGAACTGCTGGAATAAGGTTTCCTCTCCTCAAATTCTCAAGGAAAAAGCAAAGGATAGCTCTGATTGTGCCCACCGCATTCCTTATCTCGGTTACAGTGTTTAAGTCATTCACAACGAGATTGAGTGTGTGCGCCGCGCAGTGAACAAAAGTAGCCTTGGGATACCTGCTTTTTATTTTAGCCTGCACACCACCCTCTCTCCCAGCCAATTTAGAGCACCCATCGTACCCTTGGCCACATAATTTTTCAAGGTTTAAACCATACTTGGTGCACTCCTCAATGATGGTTTCAGCAGTGCAGGTAGCATCCCATCCCTTCAGTGCTGCAAAACCAAGGAATTCCTCTCGAACTTGAGGTTTAGCGCCAGTCGTGTCCACAAAACGTATGCCAAGTGACAAATGGTCCTCCCCAGAAATCTTGGCGCTTTCGCCCACAAGAACCGAAAAACCAGCAGAGCCATTGGCAGCAGAAACTATCTCTTCTCTAATAGCATTCACACACAATTTAATCAATTCATTTTCTATCTGGATGGATGTGTCCCGAGTACTGCCAGTCTCATTTTCTAGATGTTCTCTTAGAGTCACATCTCCAGCCTCAACGCGAAATGCCAAGAGGCTCTGCATGTCCCCAGTTTTTCTTGTTTCCCTGTGTAAAGGAATATCATGGGTGCCACAAAATACGATGGTTGACAAGATCGACTGCAGTTTTTTGCGATTTTCATTGACTATCCGGTTAATGCTGCTGTCAAGCTGGCAAGCAAAGTTTGTTTCGAAGACGTTCATGCTGGTTAAGAAGTTAGTTGCATCGACTTCGGCACTCTTGTGCCATGCGCTGGACATGTGTTTTTTAGCGCAGACATGAAAATCATTGTATCTCACAAAGGGCACCATGATGAAGCCTCCCTGCCTCCCACAAAGATCAGGCTGTGGGAAGACAATGCAGTATTTACAGAATGGTCCTTTCAAATAGGAAGAGTAGCACAGCCATGGCGAGTATTTAATTAACCATATGTGACGAAAGCTGCGCATTCCTGTTGAATCTCCCTTGAAATTATAGTCATGAGGTGGTGTGAAGGTATTCACAAGAAGATTATACTTCAGATCATCTGTGAGAGGAGTGGATGAGTTCACATACAACCCAATATCATAAGAATGAATAACAAATTCCAAACCATTCATGATGCATTCATATTCTGCTGGTGAATCTGAACAGGAGATACTATTTTCTTCCTCATTTCTTTTTTTCTTCTGCACTGTTTCTTTTTCAACTGTTTTGTGCTTCCTGTAAAGAGTTCCAATCTCCATTCCTATGGAGAGAAAAAGAATGATGAGAGACAATGAATGGAACAGAAGCAGATTCCAAAAAGAAGGAAGATAAAAATAGTAAATGTTATTTTCTTAGTGAAACAGAAATTTTCTGCTGCCAATTGTTCCTTAATAATTTCTTGTGATCTTATTCATACATACTGAAATACAATTAGTGCTTGCTAGGATGTTTTCAGTAGTTTTCATCTCAGTACTGCAAAATGAACTTATTTTTCACTTTTTATATTTATTAAATGCACATGCCACCCTACTCCCCAATTAGTTTTATTCAGAAGTCATTTTCTATGTGCTCCTTTTAATTCACAAGTACATGAGAATGAAACAAGCATCTTACAGTGGAAGAATGGAAAAATTGATGGAGCTAGCAGAGATAGGCAAATTAAGTGCTTTAATTAAAGAAAAAATATGCATCCAATTTTGTTTCTACTTGGAAATCGCTTCTAACTTTTATGTTCAAGGCAGTTGGAAGTTAATGCTCTCCTCTTTATCCCACTCTCTTTCCCTTTTCCCCCACCATCTTTATTTTCACTTGTATTTCATATTTTGGCAAGTTTAATAAAATAAAACTTGAGAATCAAAAGAACAGAGGAGAGAAAAGGAGACATGTACTTTACTTTTCCTGTCCCTCCTTTCCAAAATACATGAGAAATATTTAGTTGGTGAGGGTGACTGTATATTTGTGTGTGCGTGCATGTGTGCATGCATGGCAAAAGCTGGAATGTGAAAAGAGAAGAGAGTATTTTACAGTCTGGAAAGGGAAAAGGGATCCAAAAGAACAAATGCCCTTTCAAAGAATCTGGTTTTGAGACACTGTTAAGTCAGCTCAGCCAGGCAGTCCTTTTCTGCTTATTTTTGCCAAGTTTGCTTGTTTCGTCTGGTGTGGATCTCCAGAGGTCTGGAATTCCTCTGAGACTTCTTCTCCCTCAGTTTGGCCTCCTTCAGCTTACCAGGAGCCTATCCAAAACAACAAATGCCTGGTGGGCAAGATGATGAGGGGAATGGAAGGTAGTCTTTCACCCAGCAGAGAACAGAAGAGAGAGAGGCATGTGGGATAGACGTAGGATGCCCAGCAAGAAGAAATACAAGTAGACCTCTATTTACAATCACAACAGAGCCCAACATATTTGTTGCTAAGAGAGACAGTTAAGTGAATTTTGCCCCATTTTACAACCTTTCTTGCCATGGTTGTTAAGTGAATCACTGCAGTTGTTCGGTTAGTAACATTGTTCTTAAGTGAATCTGGCTTCCCCGTTGACTCTGTCAGAAGGTGGCAAAAGGTGATCATATGACCCCAGGACATGGCAACTGTCCTAAAGGCACGTCAGTTGCCAAGCGCCTGAATTTTGATCACTTGACCATGGGGATGCTGCAATGGTCTTAAGTGTGAAAAATGGTCATACCTCATTGTTTTCAATGCCGTAACTTTGTATGGTCACTAAACAAATTGTTGTAAGATGAGGACGACCAGTATGCCAGTCAGGTTATGGATAGGGAGAGAACATTTTTATTACTATGGGAGTGGGGAATCAACCTTACCAGGTAGCTGTGTTGCTCTGAAGTGGCTTTGCAGACCAGCCACTCTATGCAGGCAGGCCAAGAAGGGAAAACTTTACTCTGGAAAATAAAACAGAAAATAAGATTGTCAACAGGCTCAAAAAAGAAGTTTCAAAATACCAGGGAATAAACTCTTGCTAGATGAGGCTCAACCAAAGGGCTTCTTTTTTTGAAAAGCCATTCCTTCAAATGGCAACTGTCTTTTGGGTCAAAGGAGGAGATGTGACAATAAAGAAAACAATTCCATAAAAAAACACAATGGAGGGAAGGGGGAAATGAAATAAAAAGTTTGACATCATTTCCAGGGAATAAAGAATCTTTGTTTTTAGATGCTTCGTCGGAACCCAGATAGGAAATGCCTGAAGGGCCTTAAGCTAAGGACTCAAAACTCAGGCCTCATGGACCAAAACCCCACAAAACTGAAACTGACAGTTGCAGTTCCCACTTAACCCTACAGTTAACATCCCCATCTGAAAAGAATTTTGAAGGCTGTTCAAGGCTACATACATGCAAACCTCTCAGGAATTGTGTCACAGGTTCTTTTTAAGTATATACTCATGTCAGGGAGCTCCAAAACTCAAGAAAACTAAACAACACAGGTCCCTAAGCAACACCACAGAAGTACTAAAAGTTTAGTGCTCACTGCTTACAACTATTCCACTCTTCCCCACTGCAACTACGGTCTCCTGCTACTGCTCCTCCAATTTCTGTTGTACTTCTTGTGAGTCCTACTGGAGAACAGTATCCCTTTGCTGTTTTCTTTCTAGACACAAATACACACTACCTTCCCTCTCTCACACACACCAACACCCCCACTTGTCCCTCTGCACAGCTTTGATAGCCAACTTTGATGTGCTGGTTGAGGACAGGGCTTAGGTAGGATAACAGCAGCCCAGGTCCTGAACATTTTCTTGGCAGCCTGCCCTCTCATAAATTGCCAGTGAGGAAAAAAAGCAGCAAAACTCCAGGAAACTGGAAGTAGATGTTTCTTGTCATTTGAGAAGGCCAAGCCTTGGACCTGGTTCTGTCCAAACTCCAGGCCATATCTAACCTCTCAAGATCAAGGTGTGTGCAACATGCGAAGCCATAGCTATGAATAATGGGTTTAAAACTGTCAAAAAGAAAGGAATGCAACAAAACCAAAGTTTATCATATTTGAATTGGAGACTGAAGATATTCTCTAATCCCAACCTACCTAACAGGATTGCAGTGCACAATCTATCCGTAGGGTCTTCAAACTTGGCAAGTTTAAGACTTGTGGACTTCAACTCCCAGAATTCCTGAGCTAACATGACTGGAGGAGGAATTCTGGGACTCGAAGTTCACAAGTCTTAAAGCTGTCAAATTTGAAGACCCCTGATCTATCCAATGAAAGTTATTCCAAGGGTGACACTTTATTATAACTTTAAAGGGAAAGGCAGGTAAAATCAATCTTAAGTCATTCCACTTAAGTCATCCACATACAAATGAATTGGTTCCATTTTCTTATACAATGAGAAAAATGGATTCTGGAAAGTCAAATAAGACATTTTGCAGGCTCAGAATGGAAGATGATTTGGTGAGAAAGCGGAATTCAGCGAGTGGAAAGTTGGCAGTCTCACACCTTCTTTCCCAGAATTTTTCTGAGTTTCCCCCAATTCTGATGCATTAAAAAAGAGACCTCAAACTCTCTGCACATACAGACACTTTATAGGGAAACAAAAGCTGATCAAAATAAAATTAAAAAACAGAACCGCTAGTGTAGTCTCTAGATTGGAAGAAACAGGTGAGGAGGAGGCGGCTACAGCTTCCCACGTGCCCCGAGCCTGCAGCCTCCACCGCTTAATGTCTCCCTCCTCGGGCCGTCGGACAAAGACCAATTCGCTCCGAGCAACCCTCCTGCTGGACGGGCTTTCCCCAGGTATTCCGGGCGTCCCAAGAAGGGAGGCCGGGAACGGGTGACTTTAGCCTCGACACGGGTGCCAAGAGGCGGAGCCCGCCCTCCCAGGAAGGAAAGCAAGACAGGTTCCTAGTCCTCATGAAGGAAAAAGGGCTCCTGGGCAAAAAGTGGGAAGAGTTCCTGTTCGTGAAGCCCAGCAGGGAGAACAAAGGCATCGCCGGAGAGGGTCGCCGGGTCTTTGGGGTCCCATTTAAGAAACGGCTCCTGCCCCTCCCCCGGCCTCGCCCCGACTCACCCCCACCGCCCCCGATATCCACGTGCACGTGTGAGCGCGGCAGCTCGGGAAGGTCCCGAGGCGGACAAAGGAGCGGCAACGCGGGTCACCCGCGGGTGGGGTCAAAAAAAGCAAAATGGCGGACGCCGCAGCGGTGGCGGCGTCATGCAAGCCCCGCCCCTCTGGATGTGTCTTGTGTCGCGTTCCGAAGGGGCGGGGTTTGTTGCATCCTTCGCGGCCCCCCTCCCCTCGCGGACGAAGGAAGAGCGGCGCTCGGCTAACGCGGAGAGCTGCGGCCGGCCGTTGTTTTAAGGGCCCTCCCGCTCCAGCTGTTGGAGCAGGTGCTGCCAAGGAAATGTGATTCTTCCCCCCTCTTCAATTCAGGACGATGCTGTCTAATTTATTCCTCCGTCCCAAGGGAAGGGCGGCTGTACAAAGGGCGTCTTTTTTTTTTTTTTTTTTTTGCAACTGTGCACATTTGGCTGTGGGCTTCGCGACAAACTCCTGTTAATTTATATCTTCCTCTTTGCAGAATTTTCTATTGTATATCCAGCTTTCTGCATTGCCCGCTCGGGTCTCTAGCTGCATCCCAGACAACAGCGTGAATCCATTCCTATCCATTTCCTGATCTTTCTCTTGATACCCGGGATTATTTGCTTGATCTCCCACAGATTAAGAGATGTTTAGAATAGAGTAACAGAGTTGGAAGGGACCTTGGAGGTCTTCTAGTCAAACCCTGCTGCTCAGGCAGGAAACCTGTAACTTAATTTCAGACATGATTGTCCATTCTCTTCCTAAAAACTTCTATGCTGTTGGATAATTCACAACTTCTTGAGGCAAATTGTTCCACTGATTAAAGTTGTGTTCTAACTGTCATAGTGAAATTTCTCTTTAGTTCTGAGTTGCTTTTCTCCTTGATTAATTTCCCCCCATTGCTTCTTGTCCTGCCTTCAGGTGCTTTGGAGAATAGCTTGACTCCCTCTTCTTTGTGGCAGCCCCTCAGATAATGGAACAGGATCTAACACTACCATGTCACTCCTCGTCCTTCTTTTCATTAAACTAGACACTCAATTCCAGCATCCGTTCTTCATATGTTTTAGCCTCCAGTCCCCTTAATCTTTGTTTTGCTCTTCTCTGCACTTTTTGTAGATGCTTCTCCTTGGCCTGCCTTGGGTGCCAAATGCCTCAGTTATTCTTAGGGCTGATTTCTCCCAATATTGTCAGATTTCTAGGGTTGGCTTGTTTGATAAGATTTAGGATTGGTATAAGGTGGGATACGGTCTCTGTGATACGTATTTATCTACTCGCATTTGCATGCTAAGTCGGCAGGAACTGGGGCGAACAACAGAAGGTTGCTCTCAGGTCTTGAACCCAGGATGTCAGTCCAGCAGACAAGCTCAGCATCTTTAACTGCTGAACGGCACTGAAAAAAGTGACTTATGACTGTTTTTCATACTTAAAATTGTTATAGCATCCCAATAGCTACATGATTAAAATTCAGACACTTGGCAACTGGCATGTCTTTATGATGGTTTCGGTGTCCGTTCATGTGATCATCTATTATGACCTTCTGACAAGCAAAGTCAATGGGAAAGCCAGACTCACTGAACAATCGTGCAACTAACTTAGCAGCTGTGACAATTTATTTAACAATGGTGGCAAGAAAGGTCGTAAAACAGGGCAAAATTCATTTAACAACTCTCTTGTTTAGCAATGGAATTTTTGGCTTCAATTGTGGTCATAAGTCAAGGACTGCCTGTACATAACTGGGAGCTTGTTGCTCATCGAAATGATATTGGATTATATATGAATTTGCCCACTTCCCCTCATAGATGATCTTTAAGTAAAATCTTCCTTTGAATACCTACCTACCTGCACAGGAGATTGTGACTTCGAGTATGTTTAAGTTAATATATGCACCATGACTTCGAGCAGCTAAGCTTAAGGCCCTGTCCCACTGCCCGATGGATGCAAAATGTATGCATAAAGGACACAGCGGATGAGCAAAATTTCGGGGGTGGCTCCATCCGTTGTCATCCGCTCCAAAAAGTGGCAAAAATTTGCATAAACAGAACGGAAAAGAACGGAAAAGAACGGGTGTGGGTAGTATGTAGTGGGGATATTAAACGGATGTTCATAGGAAGCCTAGAGGATGTATATAGGATGCAAACCGTTCACTGCTCATCCTTTCTATTTCCGTGCTACTAACGCTGTGTAGACGTTCCGTGTACCTTTTGTTTCCTTCCTCTTTCCGTTTTCAGCTGCAACGGATGTGAGTTGCAAGGATGCCCAGAGGATGCAGAGAGGATACAGCGGACGTTTAACGGATGATAAATGGACATAGAATGTTTGTTGCTCGGATGTCGCGGATTTACATCGTACACAGTGGAAAGTTCATCCGTTCACAAAGTTTTGTGCAGCTCAAAACTTCTTGCACGGATGAAATCGCACTGGATGGATGCTTGAGGGATAGAGCGTGTGAAACACGTATGCAATGAGTACACAACGGATGCATAGCGTTTTCCAACGGATGGCAAGCTTTTTTTAACGTTTTACATCCTCTTTGCATCTGTTGGTGCAGTGGGACATGGGCTTTAGTGATTCTTCGTGTTTGAAAAAAGCATTTTGTAAATATTGCATTGTGTTTCTATAGCCTGATCTTTCTTATTAAAAAGACTCTTTAAATTTGATTATTTTATTATTGATTCCTAACAAAAATATTACATTGTAAAGTGGCAAGGTTCTACTGTTTGTATGAAGTGTAAGTTAAAATGTATTAAATTGTGTATTACTTGACTACTGTTCACCCTCATGAAACCATGAGTTTTATTTATTCTTGGGAAATGGGCATCACCCAAATTTACTTCCTGAAACAGTTTTAGCAGAGTGTAACTTGGTCCTTTATGCTGGTTAAGTTACCTCGAATTAATGTAACCATTTTAAAATCATTTCAGAGAACCAACAAAAACATTGGACTATTTTCCATTACAATATTTCCTTTTTGTTTTTTCTTTATACCACTTTTAGTGCTCAAAAAAAGTTTTACTTTGGGTCTATTTCATTTTAGAAGCTATTTATTTATTTAGTTTATTTTGTCAAGTGATTATTACATAATAGGTATACGTATAAACCTGGTTATGAATACGTGAAATGGATACGAATAAGGAAAGAAAAAAGAAACAATAAGACAGGGATGGTAGGCACGTTGGTGCGCTTATGCACACCCCCTACCTCTTAGGAAAGGGGTGAGGTCAATATTCCTCACATCAATGTTTTTGCTTGAGATCAGATGGGGATTTTTAAAGAAGCAGTCCCTGAAAACATCTGGCACACACAAAAAAACAGTTGGGTATCCTCTGGAACCTTTAAGAAAGGATCATTTCAGCTACTTCAAATATGCAGATGTTTTCAGCTTGGTTTGTATGGCATGCATAACGGATGGCTCTGATAGTTGCTCATCCAAGCACCAAGTAGACTGAATCTTGTTTACTTTCCAATCCTAAACTACAGGTAGCGGTGGCGCAGTGGTTGGAATGCAGTCCTGTGGGCTACTTCTGCTGACTACCGACTGCCTTCAATTTGGCACTTCGAATCTCATCAGGCTCAAGGTTGACTCAGCCTTCCATCCTTCTGAGTTTGGTAAAATGAGGACCCAGATTGTGGGGGGCAATATGCTGACTCTGTAAAACCACTTGGAGAGGGCTCTAAAGCACTGTGAAGTGGCATATAAGTGTAAGTGCTATTGCTAAACTAGACTAGTTAGGTTCTATCATCTGCTGAGGATATTTGCTAAAACATAAAGATGCTATAGGATATCCTGCAGAGTGCCAGGACTTAGCTAGCTCCTAAAGCTAATGAACTCACTCCCCCCCCTTCCCCCCCCTCTCTCTCCCTCCCTACATACATACATACATACATACACACATACATACATATATATGTTCATCTGAAGTACAAAGATCCATCAGTTCAATTCTTGGTAGAGAACTCAGATCCTTTGGAATAACATCTGCTTATCTGACTACCTGATTGGTCTCCAGTAGGACAAAGGTGGTTGTGTAGTAGGAACTGGTAGAGGATTTAAACCCTATAGAATAACACTTGACTACCTATGTTTGAGAGGTTTCAAATAGGACAAAATTGATCATGTAGGGCAGGCGTCCACAATCCCTGGGGTTTGGCCTGGTACCGGGTGAAAGAGTGTATGCCCAGCTCCAGTCACTTTGTCTGAGTGGCATGTTTGCGCTCCCACCGNGGCAGGGGTCCACAATCCCTGGGGTTTGGCCTGGTACCGGGTGAAAGAGTGTATGCCCAGCTCCAGTCACTTTGTCTGAGTGACATGTTTGCGCTCCCACCGCTCTCACAAATGGAGCAGCGCATGTGCTCATTCGTCGCTCACGTGGAACCGTCTCCTCCCTTCCCTCCCCCCCACTCTCATAGCCAGCACCAGTCTGCAAAGCCAGAAAATTTGGTTACCCCTGATGTAGGGTCTGCCTCCTGGAAGTTAATATAAGTGAAAAAACATGAAAATTGACAGGATTGGATTAATTAATTCAATAGTGTTAGGCAGCATGATCAAATCGCTAATAACATTTATATTTCAATATGCTAAGGTTCTTGTGCTAAATTTATTCCAAGACACATAAACAAACAATACACTTCTTTGGAGAACAAAAATGCTTTTGTCAGTTCCTGCTTAACTTAATAATTGATGTTTTGTTCCCAGATAATAAAATCTTGTGAACACGTAATTTTGTAAGTTAGATTATTTTGAGTAAAACAAGTCCCCTTCATTGACTCGGCCTTTTTTTGTTTATCAACAATGCTCTGTACCTGCACCCAAAATCAATGTTTTGATTCCTCCAGGTTCTGTCAAAGTTCCCAAGGTTTTTAACTAAGTGGAAACCAAGTTTCAACCAAGTGTGGCACAAGAGTTGTTTGTGTCCTTATATTGTCTTCCTGTCATGATGATGATGATGATTATCATCATCATCTTTAACATAATAGTTTGTAACAAAACATTAGTATTTTCAAAGCAGCAAATCCTTACACTTCCTTAGTTATTCCAAATGATTTCCTTCCTATTTGAAAGATAGGAAGATGAGCCAATACCAAGACAAAGTTCAGAGAAGAGTGGGGTGGATCCTGGGCCAAGAATATGAGAAACTCAAAGCAAGCCCTTCCCAAGTTCACAAGAAGATAAAGTAAGGGAGGGGAAGCACATTCAGACATCCAAGATTCTGTTTTTCTATCTGTTATAATAAAAGCAGTCATGACCTATATGACAATAATAATTGAATTACAGAATAACAGAATTGGAAGGGACCTTGGAGGTGTTCTAATCCAACCCCTTTCTCAAACATGAAACCTTACACAATTCTGGACAAATCGCTGTCCAATCTCTTCTTGAAAACCTCATGTGTTGGAGCACCCACAACTTCTGGAGGCAAGCTATTCCACTAATAAATTGTTCTTCATGGCAGGAATTTTCTCCTTAATTCGTTGGATCTCTCTTTGTTAAGCTTCCATCCATTATTTCTTGTCCTGTCCTCAGATTCTTTGGAGAAAAGGTTGACCCATCTTCTTTGTGACAGCTTCTCAAATATTACTATCTTGTTACCTCTAGTCCGTCTCTATGTTAGATCAGACATAGCAAAGGATAATGATATCTGAGATCCTTTGGAAGGACTTGATAGGTGGATAAAAATGCCAAATCTAATCTAATTGGTGATTTTGATATAGACCCTGGGCTGGAAAAATTGTGAATCTAGAAAACCCGAAGAAGAAAGAAGGAAAATAAAAATTTTTATGGATTACAAGGTAAAAGAGTGTGCAATGATGATATCTCTTCGGGAACTAAAAATGGAACTTAAAAATATGAAAGAATTACTACAGGAAAGAGGTGAATCACTTTGCTCTGGAAAGTGGAAAGCTATGGAAAAGGCGATTGAAGAACAAGAAGAAAAAAACTTCAGAAAAGGAGGAGTTAGTTCAAGGAGAAGCCATCTTAAAGAGACAATTAACACAACACCACAAAGAAAAGGGAAAGGAAGGGAGGTTAAAAATTTGAGATCTAAGAAGGTAATTAAAAAGGGGAATACCTGTGAAATTAGGAAAGGTAGAAAGGCGCAGCAGAAAAGGGGAAAAAGCTATAAAGAGAGAGAGGAATACAAACTGGAAGGAGAAAAGATGGGAAAATGAAGGGGAAGAGGGGCAATAAGAAACAGGAGCAGGAATATGGGAATTATAAAATGATGAAAGGAAACTGCTTTCATAGAGATAATGGTTAATGAATTAAAAAGGGATTCCACATGGAGATGAGGGGTAATAAGAATATATTTGCAATCATAAAATACTTAGAAAATAGGGTAATATAGAATATTAAAGGAGGGATGGACGCTGATATTTCTTATTAGAGGAATGTATATTTTCATCCTTAAATGTTAATGTCTATTAAATAAATTGAATGAATTGAAATTAATTGTGAAGATGTTTAAGAATGAGATTAATATCAGTGACCAGGATTAGTTATTTTTTATTATCTTTGTTTTGAAATCATAAATCTTATAATCAAAGAGGGAAAATACATTGCAGAATCCGGCTGAAAAGATATATGATGTTATGTAGTTTTCTTTTTCTTTAGGGAATGACTATTATTATTTTAACCACTGAGGTGACACACTCAAATTAGTAAAAGGGGGGAAACATGTTTTTTTTCTCTTGGGTAAAAGCTTGTATTAATCTTGAACTATGGAAAGAATATGCAATGAAATGGCAAATCTGACAGATAAAAGAACTATTTAAATGAGAAAAGAGTATTAATAAGTTTAAGATAGATTATTACAAGGAAGGAAAGACATTGATAATTTTTCTTATTAGGCAAACACATATTGTTATTTTTATTCTTAAAAGAAATACTAATGTTTAAGAATTATATTTGAAATAATTGAAATGAAGATGTTTAGATTGAGATTAATGTTAGAGATCAGGATTAATTTGTTCTTCTTTTCTTTAAAAGTTGGAATGGAAAAGGTAATAATACAATTAAGTAAAAATTGGATAAGATAGGAAGTTCAATGTAAAAAATGAATATATAACTATTGTCATATTTGCATGTAAAAGTGATGACCTGGAAATACGTTGTCCACTGAAAAAAGCCTTTTAGTATTTGCAATGTGAAAAATTGAATAAAACTTGTTTTTTTTTAAAAAAGCCAAATCTAGTCTCAATGTCTGTCAGACTGTGTGACCAATCATAATAAATTAAACTTGTGTGCCACCTGATTCTCAGTGACTCTGGGAAGCTCACAACAGTCATACAAAGAAATAACAACCACATGATAAAAGATGGCAGGCGTGAAAGGCAGGATGGAAGAAAGCAAGGAGTCTCAATCTCCTTCATCAAAGGTCGAGTGAGGTGCCAGGTTTTGAGGGGTCTTCTAAGCAAAGCAGAATGGGGAACTTCCAAAACTTGGAGGGAACCTCATTCTGGAGATCAGGCACCATTATGGACAAGGTTGCACTTCTGAGATCCCATTAGATGACACTGTAGGAACCTAGAGCATAAAGCAGGGCTGCTCAACCCCTGGCCTTCAGGCCAGATGTGTCACATGCTGGCCATGCCCACACCCAGTTTAATGAAGTGGGAGGGGGGAAGTCCTGATACATCACCTGACCCTGCTGTGATGACATGAGTTTGACACCCCTGGCATGAAGGAACCTAGAACATGACAATCCTACAAGAGCTAACCGATGCTTTGGGAAACAGGCGCCCCCCTCAAGTAATCGGGCCCTAAGCCACACCAGGCTTTCTAGATAGCAACCATCACCTTGAATCACACTGAGAAGCAAATTGGCAACCAGTGCAGCTCATGAAGCAGAGTTGTTAGATGGCCTTCTGAGGCATGTCCATGACTGCTTGCACTACCAATTGAAGCTTCTGGCATCGTCTTCTAGAGCAGCCCCTAGGGGTAGGCTGCTGGGGGTTCGCAGGGGTTCGGGAGAGCCCCGAGCTAAGATTCTGTGCAGAACCCCCAAATCCCACTCCTGGCTGGTCCCACCCACCCTCCCCTCCCAGGAGTCTCCACATGGCCTGTTTTGAATGCAGGTAAGTGCAGGGTGCGTGGGGAGCCTCAGGGAGGGTGAAAAATGGGCTTCTCTGAAGTTTGGGAAGGCCAGAAATGGGCCTGTTTCCTGCTTCCAGAGAGCCTTCGGAACATGGGGAGGCCGTTTTCATCCTCCTGGAGGCTCGAGGAAAGCCTCCCGAGCCCAGGGAGGGCAAAAATGTACCTCCGCCGTGCAGTACAGGAGGCTGACTAGGCCACGCCCACCCAGCAACCTTTGCTAAAATTTTTGAGGCATCCCTGGCAGCCCCGTGTAGAAAGCTTTACAGTAGTGAAACCATGATAACTAGGGCATGAGTGACTATCTGAATGGCCCTCTGATGTAGGAAAGGGGGCATCTTGCAGACCAGATGGAATTGTGCGAAGGCGTTTCTTGCCTACACCACAGATGACACCTGCTTTCCAAATAAGAGTTGCAAATCTAGGAAGACACCCGGATTGTGTAATGGCACTGGTTTCTTAGCCTAGAATCTATCCTGTTGTGTTGATACCACACATTTTACACAAATGCTACTTAAAATCAGCTCTAGTCTCATGGGAAGCAGATGGGAACATGCTGAACTACAAATTGAAGCTAATATGAGAGAATACTTAGTGCATTAATTATATCTTTTCCACTGTATGTGAAGCATTGGTGTGAGTGCTTACATTTCCCATTTCTGAGGGTTCAAGCAGAAGATGGATAACCATGTCACTGCAAGTCTGAATGATAAATGGAAGAGCTGGAAGGAGGAAGGAAGTTAAAGCCAAATGAAGAAAAGACAATGAGAAAAAGATGTTTCTTACTTTTGCAACCCCATTTCCATTTTTCATCAAACAAACAGATGGCAGAGATTTGGTTTCATTGAGGTGGGAATGAAGCCTGACACATTTTGTTGAACAACAGTACAATACAGGTAGTCCTTGACTTATAACCATTTGTTTAGTGACCATTCCAAGTTACAACAGAGCATTTTTTAAAAAAAATTACAACCATTTCTCACACTTACAACTGTTGCAGCATTCCCCACAGTCACACAATCAAAATTTGGGCGCTTGGCAGCCCACATGTACTTATAGGGTCACAGTGTCCTGGGGTCACATGATTGCCATTTGCAACTTTCCCAGACAGGTTTGGGCAAGCAAAGCCAACGAGGCAACCCAGATTTATTTAACAACTGTGCGATTTATGTAACAACTGCAGGTTATCAATTCAAAAAAAAAGATATTGCAAAATTGGGCACCATTCACTTAATAAAGACCTTGCTTAGTGATGGAAATTGTTTTCAGTGGTGAAAACAATTTCCATAAGTCAAGAACTATCAGTAAATAAGACTTTAGTATTGAAACATGTTTTTTAAAAATTTATTCAAGCACGTAATCTGAGTTGCATATTGCAATTGGGAAAAATAAAGCTGCACCATTGGAGCAGCAAATTATGAGAAAAGAGATATCCCCCTGGGAATTGATTTAAAAAAAGTGAAGTTGGCTGAGTGATGCAAATGAAAAAGCAGAGCTTTGATCATGCAGTAACTGATTGTGACTTTTTCAATGTTCCTCTGTAGATGTCTCTTCATGATTTTCAAGGCAGAAGCTGGCTTTAAATGCTTCTATTTGGAAAAAATAGAGGGAAGATGCTGTCTTGTTTTCTGGGCCTCTGGTTAGCTGTGTGGTGGGAAAATATATGCTGAAAGGGGAAGAGGGGGCTGGAATAGATACCAATTAAGACCCTCCAGGTCTATAGCTTGCCCATTGTGGCTTGTTTAATCACGTTCTGTTGAATAAGCACAACTGATTAGGTTTACACAACCTGCCAAGCCAGAACCAAGTCTGTGAAACCATTTAATGGCATAGTGAACTGGGACTGGTGGAGCCAGGCTATAAATAACTTTGTGCTTTGTCTCCATATATAGCAGCGTGAAGTGACAGAACCCTGAGGTTGCAAAAGCCATTATATTCTGTTTGTGCTTGAAGGGAAAGATGCTATTTTGGAATGCTTTCTTGCAGCAAAACAAGCCAGTCACAGCAAATTTAAAACAAAACAAACAACAAGTAACACACAACTTCCTTTTGCCTGCCCTGATACAAGACTTACACATTCTATCACTTAAAGGCAAGGGGTTGAACTAGAAGATCTCTGAGGTCCCTTCCAACTCTTGTGACTCTATTCTATCTGGGCTGCACAATTTTGGAGGATCACTAGGTGGTAGCAAAGAGATAGGTTTCCTACAAATCTCTACTGCCATCTACTGTTTAACCCAGTTTTTGTAACCCAGATCAGGTAGCCTTTCTTCAGCTAACATGACAGCTACATTGAATTAGCTGGTAATATATCAAATAAAAGATTTTAAAACACCATTGAGAAATATACGTTTTTCTATTTGCAAAATAATTTTACCATATGTAAACTTTTATTCCCATTCCCAGTCTATCCAATAATTGGATCAGCTCTATTCATTCCCTTCTGTATGTATAAAACAGACGTATGGTATAATCTGGAAGCAGAGTTTAAACAATAAGCTGCAAAGAAGAGAACTCCCTACTTCCTACCATCAGCTATACAGCTGAAAAAGAGGTAATTTCAACTTTTCCTGAAATAAAGAAGATAATTAATATCTTCCTTATTAAAGCTGCAAAAAAGGAGCCTTTGAGAACAAAAAGATAGCTATCTAAGTAATAGAATGTTAGTAACTTTTAAACATATACAAATATCAATATATGGACCTTTTAATGACCTTTTTACGATGTTGTTAAGCAAATAACTTCAACTGTTAAGTGAAACGTGGTGGTTAAGTGAATCTGGCTTCCCCTATTGCAGAGGTCCCCCATCTTGGCAACTTTAAGATTTGTGGACTTCAACTCCCTGGCTGGAGAATTCTGGGAGTTAAAGTCCACAAGTCTTTTTTTAAATAAACTTTATTAGTCTTTCATGTCTTTTAAAAACAACAAGATAATCATTACATTAACAGTTCTGTGACATCAATTTCATACATTTCTATCTTTTGTGCATATTTAGAAATATATATATAATTCATGCAAATATATACATTTAATCTATAAATTGGTTATCTTAAATTCCTTCATTTTCCATCTGTCTTAATTCAATCCAATTATATTATTTCCCCAGGAATGGGATTCTACCAGTTCGCATGTATTCGCTAGAACCGGTTGTTAACATTCTAAGCAATTCTGAGAACTGGTTGTTAGAAGAAATTACTGGCCTAATCCTGTAAGGAAGGAAGGAAGGAAACATTCTGGAGTTGCTTACAGAAACTGCCTCTCCATTAACCCTTATTACATTCTTGGCAGGACTAGACTTCCTGTCTCTGGAACTTCTCTGGAGTTATTTTCCCTTCCTTTGCTGGTCCTTTGCTTGTGTGGAATGACCATTCAAAGTTACAGTGGCACTGAAAAAAGTGACTTATGACCATTTTTCCCACTTACGACTGTTGCAGCATCCCACAGTCATAAGAGGCCAGGCGAGGAGATGCGTGCCTCAGTGTGAGTGATATTAAGTTGGCCACGCCCAGCCAATCTCCCAGTCCATTCAGTTACATGACCACCAAGCCATGACCACCACCTAAGCCACGCCTACAGAACTGGTTGTTAAAAAATGTGAATCCAACCCCTGCATTTCCCCCAGATTTTGTAATATCCAGACTCATCTTTCTCTTGTAATATTAAGGTCAGTTTATCCATTTCAGCACGCCATAATTTTTTGAATGAACTATTCATCTGGGGGAATACAGATGTGCTTCCAGTATTGAGTGTAAGCTATTCTGGCAGCCATTAAAATATGTAATACAATATATTTTATGTTTTTTCCATATTTCTTTTTAAATATCCCTCACAATTCTGGTTCTAATTCTATTTGATACTTTCTTGCAGCCAATATTTAATTTTAAGCCAGTATTTCTGGGCCTCAGGACAAGACCACCACATTTGATGGAAAGTACCCTCTTTCCTTCTACATTTCCAACATGCTGGACTCATGTTGGGGTATATCTTTGCCAATTTCACTGGGAGCAGATGCCATCCACAGAAGAAGTCCACAAGTCTTAAAGTTGCCAAGTTTGGAGATCTCCGCCCTATTGATTTTGCTTGTTGACTGGGAAGATTGCCTGGGACTCTGCAATCATGGTAAATACATGCTGGTTGCCATGCACCTGAATTTTGCTCATGTAACGCTGGGGATGCTGCAACACTTGTTAAGTGTGTGGACCAGTTGTAAGGTATTTTTTTTTCAGTGTTCTTGCCATTTTGAATGGTCACTAAACACCTGGTTTTAAGTGGAGGGATACCTGTATCCCTTTTAGGGTTGTACAGTACCTGTACCTGTACCTGTATCCCTTTTAGGGTTGTACAGTAAAGATGACCATTGGGGATCCAGGTTGTCTTGTAGTCTTAAGAGCTGCTCCAAGGAAGGTTTATGGAAAGAGATTTGTTGATTGAATAGGACTGCAGACTTCAATCTGGACTGGGCAGATTGAAATTATTTGTTTTCTATCAAAACCTGATATCCCTCCCACCCCAGATGCAAAAGCAGTCAAGGAAGCAGAAATAGCAGCTGCCTCTGGCCCAAGAATTTGTGATCAGCTTCAAGTTATCAAGTCCTTCCTTCAAAGATCTATTTTAGATGTTTGTCTCCAAATGTTTTTTTATCACAAAGTTCTGTTTACCTTTCCCTTTCAGAAAGGCAAATTACCACTTTGAACATGGCTTAGTAATTCTTTTAGGAATAAACTACAATGAGCTCCATCAGTGTAATGTGCTAAGTTTTCTAAACCACAATGGCTCACATCACAGTATTTACAAAACCAGACAGATCACATAATAATGTAGCACAATGGGTGAAACTCATCACTCCTTTGTGTGTGTGTGTGTTAGGGTGACAGGAATGACTTCTAGATGGCAAAACTACTGACTCTAGTTCGGTTTCCCTGAGTGTGTGAAGAGATCAATTATTATTATTTATTAAATTTATATGTTGCCTACCTCATTATCAAGCATCTCAGGGTAGTTTATAGATTGACAAGGCAACAACCTGTAAACAACTTCCTAAATATAATCACTGGATTAGGCTTTAAGATGCCATACTGAAAGCTCTTTGGTGGGTTGTGCTGTCAGGGATAGAATTCAACACATGAATTAGGTACTTAAGTGCTAATGATTGCCAATGTTCACCAAAGAACTGGAGCAGGAAGGTCTTGATGGGTTATTTGAAAAGAAGAGGGCCATTAATTTTAATATCTGCTTTCAGCAGGCCCCAGGAGGGCTGGAAATGGGCCATCTTTAACAGATACCCTTTTTAAGGAAGATGGAGCAATAGAGAGAGCAATTCTCAGCAGAGAATAGGTAAGGGGCTCTGGGAGCCCATTTTGATCCATCCCCTGAAGCTACTCTGTTGTGGCCAGCAGTAAGCATCCTGGGGGTTGATCACAAGATCTTTATGTGAAGGTCCTCTCTCTCTCTTCCCTCCAGCTTTTACTGGGCCTGTGTTGAAGGGTAGCAAGGGGGTAGTATCCCCATTAAACATTAGGATAAAAATAATGTGGCCGTTTCCCCAGCAACCGTTTTGACTGTTGCTGGAGGATTCTGTGTATTTAGACCTGGAGGAGCCAGAGCCCAGGTGGAGGCAAGGCTGGGGGAGTGGAGCAGATGGCATGCAGGGCTAGCAGGAAACCAAAGGAGACAGAAATTGCTGGGAGGCAGTGTGGGCCATGTGCGAAGGGAAGAACAAGAGTGCAGGCAGGGAGAAACAAGGAAGCTTTGAGCAAGCAGAGTTGACTCTCCTCCAGTTCACATGCAATTCAGAGACCCTGGAGCAAGACAGGTGGCTGAGTGGGCAGTGCAAACACACAGCCTTGCCCATCAATTTATTTTCACACCAATGGAGAAAGGTTTCACCTGGGCTGGCCTGAATATCAGGGAGCCCATCTTGAAAGTTAAGAAGAGTTCGCCCAAAAGGGATAGATTCCCTTTCTGAAGGAGAAAAAAACCCCTTTTCTGCAGTATTTATTCAAGTGTCAGAAGAAATATCCTTCTGGTTCAGTTCCAAGTGGAACAAAATACACTGAATTCATGGAGATTGCTTGGAAAGATGGTTTATTGATGGACAGGATCACATGCCTTCAAGCTCTTGGGTGAAGAAACGGGAGGAGATGCTGAGAGTCCCTTGGTTTTATGCCCTCTGTTGGGCTTTGAATTTGAGCTTATATTCTGACTGGTTGTCAGACTCCCAAGGGGCCATGCAGGGGCAACTCTGGAGGCTGTCCTGAGTTCCAGGCTTGAATTGAGCCTTGCTGGATGGTGATGCAACCAAAGATGGCGATGCAACCAAAGGCCTTTCGGCAATTCCTATTATGGGTCTGCCTGAAAGAGGTATATCTTTGTTATGTAGGATAGACTGGCCCAATCGACAAAAGTGGTGGTGGTGAGTTTTTGCCTCTCTTGAGTTTCTACTTCTCTTTTTGGAAACATTTTGCTTTTTTTTTTTTTTTTGTATATCCTAAAATATTNTTTTTTTTTTTTTTAGTATATCCTAAAATATTTCATTTTCCTAGGGGAGGGGTGGGTTTTAACTTCCAACACAGGAGACTGTGCATGCCACCGGTTCCAGAAAATGTGTTCAGTCCTTTTATGCACATTTTCTCCAGTGTGTGCCAGAAAGCAAAGGATTAGCACAGAAGTGCTGAATTCCAGCTTTTGTTAGGTCGCAAACTAATAACGGTGCTGAGAAGGAGCTGCCTTCAAAGTCAACCCAGGAATATCAAACAGTTCAAAATACACTGCCAACGTCTTAGGAATTGGGGCTTTGTAGATCAAAGTGTTTGTTTTCAGGCACACTTCACTAATTATCCCCTTTGATATCGGGCTCTCTCAAAAAGTTGGTCTTAAATATAAATCGATGTAATAGTGATGTGGATTGCTTGAGAATAAGGTCCAGATTCTTGAGCTGGTGTCATAAATAGCAACAGGAATATTATGTAATTGTATGAGGATTACAATAATCCTGCCCATTCTGGCTTGTTTCTAAGGGGATTTCAAAGCTCTGTGTGGCTGGGCACTGGATGTCTGCTGGCATATTGGCAAGCCTGTTTCTTAAAGCAGCTTTCTCCAGTTGGGTGCCCCCCAGAGGGGTGAAAATTTCTAGAATTTCCCACCACCTGTGGAGGTAAATTCCCCTCACCCCCTTATTCGGAGAATTAACATGAGTATTAGAGTGATCCATTAGGAGACACATGTAGTAGTGCTTTCAGTAGTGGGACATTTTCAGTAGTCGGACAGCAGTAGTGCTTTCCCTGCAGTGGGACATTTTCTAAAATAGAATAATTTAAATCAGGGGTTTCCAACCTTGGCAACTTTAAGACTTGTAGACTTCAACTCCCAGAGTTGAAGTCCACAAGTCTTAAACTTGCCAAGGTTGGAGACCCCTGATTTAAAGGGATCTTGGCAGACTTTTAATTCAGCTCCTTTTAATTCAGTTCCTCTTTCAGTGTGTGGATTCTCTGTTTCATCCAGCCTTAAATTTCCCAATGTCTTGCAAGCGTGAATATAACTCTGTTCATTCACACAAATAAAACTGTCACTTTCTCAAGATTTTTTTCCCCTCTGCTAACTATAACCGTGTTTTCATTTAAAAAAATTGAATTAAATGCTGTCTGGCCAGGATTTCAAACCCGAACTAAGCTTTTAAAAATATAAATAAAAGCAGAGTGGAACTTCTGTCTCTCCTTTGTACACACATGGGCTGCTGCGCATTGCCTGAAATCACACAAGACATCGAAATGGGTCAGTGAAAGACTGAGCAGCTGCCAAGTTTAATTAGCTTTAACTCAGGTTAGCTTTTTTGTTGTTGTTGCTGAATTAGTATGCTGTGGAAATCCAGCCATTTCAGTCAGTGTATAATTAATTATGTTGTGAGTGCTGGAAAATAGGTTAATTCAACATTCAAGCTAACCAGGGTTTGCAGACACAGCCATAGCATTTTAAACATGGGATTCTACCAGAGGTGGTATTCAGCAGGTTCTGACCAGTTCTGGAGAACCGGTAGAAGAAATTCTGAGTAGTTCAGAGAACCAGAAAATCCCACCTCTGACTGGCCCTGCCCCATCTATTCTCTGCCTCCTGAGTCCCAGCTGATTGGCTGGGTCTTCTTTGGTTGCTCTGCACAGGNAGTCCCAGCTGATTGGCTGGGTCTTCTTTGGTTGCTCTGCACAGGAGAACAGAGCTGGAAAGCAGGTTAGTGGGGTGGGGAGAGAGTGGGGATTTTACAATATCCTTCCCCTGCCACACCCACCAAGCCACACCCACAGAACTGGTCGTAAAAAATTTTGAATCCCACCACTGGATTCTACCTATTTCTGAGAATAGTAGAAGTGGCAGGTAGTCCTCGAGTTACAACCACAATTCAGCCCAAAATGTATGTTGCTGAGTGAAACATTTGTTAAGTGAGTTTGCTCCATTTTAGGACTTTCCTTGCCACAGTTGTTAAGTGAGTCATTCCTTTGGTTAAGTTAGTAGCATGGTTGTTAAGTGAATGTGGATTTCCCATTGATTTTGCTTGTGAGAAGGTCGCAAAAGGCTGATCACATGACTCTGGGACGCTGTAACCGTCATAAATATGAATCAGTTGTCAAGCATCTGAATTTTGATCATGTGACCACGAGGATGCTGCAACGATCATAGGTTATTTTTTTCAGTGCTGTTGTAACTTTGAATGTTCACTAGATGAACTATTGCAAGTTGAGGACTACCTGTAGTTCTCCTAGTTTGGTACTTATGAGGGTGTGCAAAGGAAGAGAGCCAATCAAGTGCCTTAACAATGTTGCTCACCCTTTTGTGGTGAGAAGCTCACCCTTTTGTCTCACCCTTGAGAAGGAGTTGGGAAAATTGAAAGTCATAGATTAATAGCGCTGGAAGGGAACTTGGAGATCTTCTATCCAGTGGTGGCTAACCTTTTTGGGCTTCTGTGCCAAAAATTGCACTCACGCTCATGCATGTGTGCTCATATGCCAGCACCCAGAAGGCAATGTGCGTGCCCCCTCACAGCCCCTATCCATGTGTGCACAAACGCTCCCCGCCATCCCCTTACATGCACTGTGCATGCGTGCGCCTCCCAGCTGATTTTTGACCCTTTTGAGGCCTTTTTTGGCCTCCCAGAGGCTCGACAGAAGCCTCTGCAGCCTTTGGAGGCCAAAAAATGAGCCCATTTCATCACTTCCTGTATTTCAAGAAAAACGGGAAGTGATGAACGGGCCTATTTTTCGGCCTCCAAAGGCTGTAGAGGCTTCCATCGAGCCTCTGGGAGGCCGAAAAAGACCTCAAATGGGTCGAAAATCAGCTAGGAGACATGTGCATACGCAGTGAGGTAAGTTTGGCTGGGGCTCACGTGCCCACACAAATGGCTCAGCGTGCCACCTGTGGCATACATGCCATAGGTTTGCCATCATGGTTCTAGTCAAACACTTGCCCAAGGCATCCCGGACAGATTGTGTCTAACATTTCTTAAAATCCTCCACAATGGAGCACCTACAACTCTAGGAGGCAAGCTATTCCACTGATTCATTGTTCTCAGTGTCAGGAAATTCCTCTTTATTTCAAGGCTGGATCTTTCTCTGACAAGCTTGCACTCATTGCTTCTTGTCCTGCCTTCAGGTACTATGGAGAGTAAATGGACGCCCTCTTCCCTGTGTCATGATGCCCCTCAAGTAAGTATTGCAAGACTATGATATCTCCCCAGAGCATTCTCTTCATTAGGCTGTTGGAAGAAATATCCTTCTAGGTTCAGTTCCAAGTGGGGAGAAAGACACTGGAAACATGGAGGCTGTTTGGAAAGATGGTTTAATGGTG
>BHFT01021065.1:0-15341 GCA_004320025.1 Laticauda laticaudata
CCAACGGATGGCAAGTGTTTCTCTCCATTTTACATCCTCTTTCCATCCGTTGGTGCTGTGTGACATGGGCTTCAGATCAAAGTGATGAAAAGTAACAAAGTGTTCCTAACTAGATTCTGATGGTAAGGACTTCCTTCTGAATTAGGGACAAGCATCAGATGTAGACATAGATATATATGATGTTGATCATGCTTGTCCAACCTTTTGATTTGCTTGGGCTGCATTGAGTGAAGAGGAATTGTCTTGGACCATATATAAAATATATGATAGAATAGAATAGATTAGAACAGAACAGAATATAATTTTTTATTGTCCAAATGTGATTGGAGGAATTTGTCCTGGTGCAAATGCTCTCAGTGTACATAAAAGAAAAGCTACATTTATCAAGAGTCAAGAATAATAAAGTACAACAGTTAATAATAGTCATAGGGTACAATAAGCAATCAAATAATAGTAGGAAACAGTCAATATAAATTGTAAGGATACAAGCGACAGAGTTACAATCATACAGTGGGAGGGGATGGGTGATAAGGATTGATGAGAAGTTTAATCGTAATAGTATATAATAGTTGAAACAGTTTATATCCAGGATGTGAGGCATCTGTAAATATTTTCACAGCCCTCTTTTTGACTCGTGCAGTATACAGGTCCTGAATGGAAGGCAGGTTGTTAGTAATTTTTTTTCCTGCAGTCCTATGATATAATTAATGTATATAAAACACATAATATTAAAAGTTTATGAGCTTCTAGGGCCACATGTACTAACTGTCCAGAGCTGTTTGTAGCCAATGGTCCCTTGGGTGGACACACCTTATTAGATGATATAGATATAGACTTAGACTAGATATAAATATATAAAGTCATATTGCATTTTTCATTTCTATCCATAGTGAAAGTCATCGTCTTAATATTGTTGATCAGACTGGCTAAGGATGATAGTTGACAGATAGGATTTAGAGCCTTACTTTGTTTAACTTTTGGAACATAAAGATGTTTCATGAAATGGAATGGGATATATGCTCATTTCGTGTGTAGCTCTTTCACTCATTTCACTAAGAATCATTTAGATTCTTAGCATAAAGAAGCTAAAACTTTTAAATCCACTATCCTGTACAAATCATTGCTGGATAGATGAAGAACAGCCAATTACTGGTTCTCTCTAAGATGAGGTCTCTCCATCTGCATGTCTAAGCAAGTAGGTAATCATAACAAGTAGCTTTCACAGTCAATTTCCAGTCTTGAAAAATCATTCTCATCTCAAACAACTATTAAAAAAGAAACTCAAATCCTAAACTGAAGAAAGGCTCCCAAGCATGATGGTAAATCTGATTTTGGGAGGTGAGATTTGTTTTCTGTTTCCAAAAAAGGAGTAAAATAGGTTTAGAACACTTATTTCACACTTTAAATCCTACGTTTTTTCCAAGAGAAAAAGGAATAAACCCATAAGAGCAGTTTAAAAAATCCTTTGCCCCTGCTATTTTATCATGCCATACACTGTGTCCTATATGGGTTTCAAAGTTTCCAGAAAGAAACTGAAAGGACATATCTTGGCTACAAATGCTTTGTCCTTATTGTGGCTTGACAGTGACCAGTGAAGCTGGCAGCAGATTCGGAAAGAGAGGACTTTGAGGAGGAACATGGGCCAGTCCTGGAGTCTGGGGAAGGCTCTCATGAGTGCTCTGGATCAGAGGCAGAGATTGGGGCCAGGACCATCTGACAGTTATCAGCTGCCTTTGAAGTCAGACATCAGTGAGGCAGAAGAACAGCTGGAGCCTGTTCCCAGTGTGTGCATGTACAGAGTTGTCAGAAGAAGGGAACAGCCAAGGAACAAGGGCTGACTTGGAAGTAAAGCCACAGTGGATGGTGAATCTTAGGCACCTCCCCTAGAGAATAAAAAAGGAGTGAAAGGGAAGTGTGGCTTTGCAGGAGACTCTTCGTTCCTTCTGGCATGCTTGCCAAGTATTGCAGTGTTTGAAAGATATCGGCTTGTCCATATTCCAAATCTGATAAAGGTTTGTACTTGGGAGCTATCTTGAAAGGCTGTTGGCTGGGATTTTGTTGAAAGGAAATTCATTGTAAATCAAATAAAAGGGGTTTATTACAACGAGGACTCAGCTTCATGCTTTTGGGGAAGTCTCGGTCAGAACAGTTCTCAACACTTCTGTCCCCAACACTAACCGTAAATATTTGGCTTGAATTGTGAAATTTTCTTTTCTTTTATTTTTAAATTGTGAAATTTTCAACCAATAGCATATGTGCAAACTTTAAACCCAAGAATACACTGAGGCAAAAGCTTATTCACCCCAAAAATAAAACACCCAGACACATACTGAGCAATATATGAAGTGCAATGCATTGAGATGTGTGAAAATCTGTAAAAGGAGAAACAAAACAAGTACTTCACAAATCCATGGCACAATATAAGAGAACAAACTCATCAAGACCAGATTCAGCAGTCCATCTGCATCTGAACAGCAAAGTCCATGTTAGGAATTGATAGTCACCTAACAGTTGGATTGGAAATATATAAACCAGGATAGACATTTAATACTGTCTCTTTAAGGGAATGCTAAAATTGTAATTGGGTGTGGTTCTTCAAAAGGCCATAATATGGAGCCAGAAATTTGGGTTGTTAATAGTTGTTAATAGTTAACCTGTTGTAAATAGTTGCCAGTTGGTCGATGTTCTGATGTTTGTTATTTTTGGTTCCTGAATTTTTCCTTGTTGCCTGTTGCTGATTGTCCTTCTTGGGTTGCTGTAAGTCTGTTACTGAACTGTTTATGATACTGGACTTTAATATTTGGATTATCCCTGGACTGGAAAAATGACTGTTTTAACCGTGTATGACTTGAACTGCTTGTTGGACTTTGCTTAACCATTTACTGGAAGTAAAAACCTACATTTTACCATACAGTGCATCTGTGTGCTGGTTGTGTGTTGTTCCTCACCACTCTCACTACGTCTCCCTGTGTGCACTCATTCTCCTCATGGGGAATTACCTCAACAGTCCACATTTTGGACAGAGAGGACCACTGATTTGAAAGAGTGGTCAAAGAGGCCATTTATGTTAAAATTGAATAGTTGACCTCAACAGAGGGCAGGGGATACAATGCCACCTATCTCCTGTCTACAACACAGTTCTTTCAGCAGTCTCAAGAAGATTCCATATTTGAGCCACAGTGGCATAGTGGTTAGAGTATAGTACTGCCGGGTACTTCTGCTACCTGCCAACTGCCTGGGATTTGGCAGTTCAAATCATACCAGGCTCAAGATTGACTCAGACTTCCATCCTTCCAAGGTCAGAAAAATGAGGACCCAAATTGTTGGGGGCAATATGCTGAGTCTGTAAACCACTTAGAGAGGGCTGTAAAGCATTGTAAAGCAGTATATAAGTCTAAGTGCTCTTGCTATTTGCACTCTGATTTAGGTGACCATGAGGTTACAGATAACCATCAAATGGCCTCAATGACCTTCAGAGTGCCAATAACTAGATAAGTACAAAGAATATAAATCCTTCTATTCCCCACCATTCAGTCATAACTGAAAGAGCCTCTTGGATGAGAAGCAAAATGTTTACAAGAAAAAAATAATAAGAAAGTTCAGTTGCTTCTTAAAAAGCACCTTTGGGACAACAATGACCTTGAGAATCATTAAGCCAGGACCCAGGATAGAATTTGAAAGTACAGTACTGCTAGTTTATTTCCTGCTACCTATACATATTAGATCTCTTATGGGGGGGGACTCCAAACTGATGATGCATTTGACCTGGCCATTCCACTCAGCCTGGTCATCTCCTACACCTATGATCATTTGGTTTGGATCATCTGTTCCCAATTGTAGTAATTTTTCAATGACTGAAGATGCCTTCTGAGGTATAAAAAAGTGTGTGTGTCAGTGGTGATACTCTACCGGTTCTGCTGAGCTGGTAGTGGTGATGAGAAGCAGGGACTGAACTGGTTCTCTCTGCCACTCTGCTGTTGGGCCCACCCACCCACCTAGGCTGCCATACTCATCTTTATCCTCTGCTTTATTTTCTGCTGAAGTGATTGGGAGAGTGCAGGCTTGCAGGAGGTGAGTTGGAATACCTCTGTGCCTGCACAAATTGCACATCTGGTGCACATGCACATGCAAAGTGTGTACACACATGCCAAGCACACCCACCAAGCCATGCCCACCAAACTGATGGTAAAACTTTTTAAATCCCACCACTGGTGTGTGTGTGTGTGTGTGTGTGTGTGTAGGGGGACGGAGAGGAACATAGGTATTCTTTCTGTTTTTCATACTTTCTTATGATATCCCAAACGTAACTCGGGAATGAATCTTTCTTAAGTTCTCTTTGACAGGGCAGCAAAAAAAAGAATCAGCAGCCTATATATAGAGTCACCCACTCATCATCACCAAATATTGGTTTTTCTCTGCCAGGCATTGGTGTCTCAAGCAAACCAGATATTTTTTCATTTGTTTGGAAATCTGTTCATTACAAGGAGGCACAAAGAAATATGGTTCTTTCTGACAAGGTCCTGCAAATACTCATTTTGTTGAGTAAAGCTGTCATGTTCTCTTGGGCTTCATTTAATACTTAGGGAAACAATGTTGACGTTGGTTCAGATATGAAGGATGAGTTCAGTGAGGAAGCAATTATCATTTTTTTTACCATACAAATAAGGTAGGAAACCTAACTTACCTTCAGCATCCTCAAGGAAAAAGAACAACCTAGTTGCCTTTTAAAGAAAAAAAAAACACCTTTAAGACTTCAGCATCCAGCGAACATTTTTGCCTTTGAAAATGTCCAAAGATCCCTGTTTTGGTGCCCTTTGCAAAACAATGTGCTCAGTACATGTAATTGGACCTCCACACTTCTCTTTCAAGTTGGCTTATCAGCAGGGTGGATGAACATTTTAATGTAATAGCCTCTCAAGCAATTTAGGGTCATGCAGCATGGTGCATTGAACTGATGATTTACTTAGAGCTAGGCAAAGGCAGAGGAATGCCTACTGAATGGATAAAAAGAATTTGATTAGTGGTAGATCTGCACATTTTACTTGACTTAGCATCATTTTCTGAGTGCAATAAAGGAAAACGTTGTCTTTCTCCCACTCCTAGCCAATTACAAATGCACCCCCATATCTATATTTTTCAGCTTCAATTTAAAACTGTTTTCTGACTTGAGTTGTCTTAAGTCCTTGGGAAACAGATGCACCCAGTGCTTCATTCCATCTATTAGCAATCCAAGCTTCAATTGCAGCACTGCCTGGTTTGTGTCCTCTCCTCTAGCAGCTAGATATTGTCCTGTACAACCATTTCATCTTTGGCTGCTAACCAACTATGCTCTATTCTGAGCAGTAGTAACTTTTTCCCCCAATATTCAAAGACCAGCTGTTTATTGAGTTAAACTATCCACAAATATAGAAGCTTGTGCTCCATTCAAGCATTACATCTCCTAGTAGGTACACCTTCAGGATGCCTGAAGCTGCTTATCTGGCTTTCCCAACCCTTGCCCATAGTATTATAACGTTTCCTTTCCTTTGTCTCAAAGGTGCTTTTTTTCAGGAGGCAAGTGAAAATTTTTTTTTTGTTTTCCTTGAAAACATTTCGCTTCTCACCCAAGAGATTTTTTCAGTTCTGACTGAATGGTGAAGAAAGAAAGGATTTATATTCTTTACAGTCATCTGGTTATTGGCACTCTTTCTGAGAGTCACTGAATCCATATGGAGGTTTATCTGTGCATGCAGAATCACCTGAATAGTGCAAAGGTATGGAACCTTTCTGGAATTGCTAAAAGGAGCGTGCTGTAAACAAGAGATATATGGTATCATATCCCTCCCCTCCGTTGAGACAGGGTTATTCAATTTTAATATTATCAAATGTTTAATGTTTTAATGTTAATCACACCATTCAGTCAGACCTGAAGAAGCTTCTTGGATGAGAAGTGAAACTTCTTCAAGGAAAAATAAAGACAGTCCAGTTTTTTGTCTAAAAAAAAAAAAAANAAAAATAAAGACAGTCCAGTTTTTTGTCTAAAAAAAAAAAAAATAGAAAAAAAAGTGAACCTTTGGGGCAACCATGACCTGGATGATTGAGAATCTCCACATACTTCCCTTCCCTTCCCTTCCCTTCCCTTCCCTTCCCTTCCCTTCCCTTCCCTTTTCCTGATTGCCTTTCCTTTATTTTAAAAACATCTTTTAGTCAAAAGTAGGAACTTTGCTACTGTGTTTCCATGAAACTGAATTATCATTCTTCCTTGCTGTAAAGTTTGCATAGTCCTATATTGGAACAAAAGAGCAGTCTGCTCATTGCCATATTGCTTTGATTATTGTCACATCAAAGCAACAATGGCACCATAAGAGAGAAAATAGGGACTACATTATTCCCCCGAAGAAATAATATGGGAAGGTAGTATGATGGCATCTGTATGGGTAAATGTCTGAGAAATCAAAGGAAAGGAGCAATGACTATTGAAGAGGGAATAATCCCTAAAAAGAAAAGACAGACACTGGTAGATCAGTTCAGATAGAAGCCAGTTTGCCCAGATGGAAAGAGTGAGAAGCAGGAAATGATCAATCTTGCAGTTGTTGTAGTCCGAACTGATCATCAGTTTGGCCCAATTACCAACCCACTACAATCTGGTCTGAAATATTTGAACTCAGATTAAAAACAAACACAGGGCTCAGAGAAGGCAAGCAAGTTCAGCTGCAGTGTGAAGAAACATTTTTTTATTGGTGATTTAACTTACTTGATTTATATTGGTGCCCATCTTACCTTTATGTAGCTCTATGTGGCTCACAATAAAACAAATAAAAATACATTATAGAAAACAAACGTAGAAACATGTAGCAGCCAAGCATGAGCTAACCTGTGCGCCATACAAACAGGAGGGGGGACACTAAACCACATCCAGGGCCCCAGGTTTGGGCATAAAACCACACTATCAAGATCTTATGAAGGTCAACAGGGGGAGGGCCAATGCAATCTCAGAAGATACGTTTCAAAGGGCGATTGTTATGGCATGATCTCTTTGGGGCCTCACCAACTGACTTTCCCTTGATTATGGTACCTGGACCACGTCTGTACCATCAGATTGGATAGGAGAGGCAGAAGCAACTGGGGCGAGCCCCATAAATAACTAAGCCATGAAGGGCTTTAAAAGTATCAACTTGCACCTTGAATTTCACCGAGGAACACATCAGAAGTCAATACAGCTCACAATGGTGTCTCCTGTGCAACGATGTGCAATGGTGCCTCCTATGCTGAGTAATTGTCACCCAATAATTGCCCATGTTTTGCACCAGTTCTGCAAAAAGAGCAGCCTCCTTTTTTTGCACTTTCCATTTTTCTTTTTATAGTTCTTGCAGTTGCTATTAGTTTTTACTTTTCCAACTGTAATCTTAATAAAATTATTTGAAGAAGAAAATTCATCTCTTTATCTCCTGCACGGTAATGTCTCTGTTTAATGCTTGTTTGCTTGTCCCATCCACCTGTATTTGTTTTCTTCCTCCAGATCTTTTGTGTTGTGAATGAATAATCATATTTCGGCATGTGCCCTGAAATAACTGTGTGTATAATTATGGTCTAGTTCTGCTGAGTGCAGTTTATGGGATAATTGCTACGAGTCAGCCTAGAAAATAACCTTATACATAAATTAGGAAAACAGAGGAAGAGAATCATTAGCATATACACTGGGGGGAAATGTGGCAGCTGAATAGAGCCCATCTGAAAACAGATCCCTTCTGGCAATGAGAGGATTGCTCTTTCTTTTTTTATTACAACCTTATTTTATAAAATCCTCAATGTCACTCTGGACCTGTCATATTCTAGAGGAGTCTAGGACAGCTTGTGCTGATCAATTCATCCCAGTCAACTTGCCATGGAACAACTCACCATGGCCTACTTGCCACAGGGCAACTCGCTGCGGGATAAGAGTTATACTAATATCAAAGAAATGGTGGAACAGCATCATTAAAGAAAGGATGCCAAAGGAGGGACAAATGATATATGAATGACAAAACTTAAAATAATGCTTTAATTATTTTGAATAATTAAATTGAATTGTTGAATTATCCTATGGTGAGTTGTCCTGTGGTGAGTTGGCCAATGCAAATTGTGGCAAGATGGCCATGGCAACTTGGCCATGGCAAGTTGATTTTGGCAAATTGTCCCTTGTTGATTCTAGAGATCTCTCCTGTCCCACACCAGGCTAAGAATTGTGATAAGCTTGAATGTTAGCCCTGTTCTATCTCTTGCCTATCAATTCCATATTGATTCTGGTAAACAGTTTTTTAACATTGTCAGCAACCTAATTCTTATGATTTTTATAGATCTCCTTGCCAAATGCAATAATGTTGGGATTCCAAGGAAGGCCTGAAGGGCTCTACAAAATTACCATTGCTATGGCTCACAACGTGCTTCAAGATACTTCTGTTTCATGAGAATCTATAGGATCCAGAAACAGTCACAGTACAGGTAGTTCTCAACTTACAACAGTTCATTTAATGACCATTCAAAATTATAGCAACATTGAAAAAAAGCAACTTATAGTTTTCACACTTACAGCCATTGTTGCATCCTCATGGTCATGTGATCAAAATTCAGGTGCTTGCAACTACTCATATTGATGACTGCAGTGTCCGCCGGGGTCATGTGATCCCCTTTTGTGACCTTCTGACAAGCAAAGTCTATGGGAAAGCCGGATTCACTAAACAACCATGTTACTAACTTAGCAACTGCAGCGATTCACTTAACAAATGACAAGAAAGGTTGTAAAATGGGGTAAAAGTCACAAAATAAATGCCTCACTTAACAACATAAATGTTGCTCAATTGAGGTCATATATTGAGGACTACTTGTATGTGCCTATGTCAAAATAGTCAAGATGGTGGTTCCAACCATATGACCAAAATCATGGCCATTTGTGCATCTTAATGTTTAACCTCCATCTCTATCTGCCCCACCCTGCCATACATCACTAACCTCCAGAAATTCAAAGACACTTCTTTTCCTTGATTTTCATGTTCCGAAAATTTCTAATGCCAAATAAAAGTGGCAGTATTTCTCACCACTTTCAATGTTCAGGTGGAAAGAGAAGAGAGGGCACATCGATGAGAAATTCTAGGACTGAAAATAGGTTTATTCAGAAGTGAGTTTGGAAAAAAAATAATCTTGGCTTAGCATTACCCCAGTCAATTTAAAGTTAAACCACTGTGATTTCAACTCTGAGTTCTTTGATCCTATCACTCATGACAATAATTTACACATTCATCCCGAGTAAATTACCTTTCTTTTTGCATAGTGTGATTTTGTAAGTGGGAATAGGCAGGTAAAATCAGTATAAATTCTATCCATTTTACTCTTCATGCTGATAAAATTTCAGTTCTGCATTTCTTAATCTGGAAATTTTATAACTATGTCTATTTGCAAAGGATCATCATATCTACAGGCTTTCTATCCATCTTATCTATAATTTATATAAATGTTATATAGACTAAAGGCCCTGTCACACTCCCCAACGGATGCAAAATGGACACAACGGACGAGCAAAATGTTCCATCCGTTGTTATCCGCTCTCAAAAGGGGCAAAAATTTGCATAACCGGAGCGGGATTAACACGGACGCGGGAGGATGCAGGGTGGATGGAAAAGCGGATGCGGAACGGAAGCCCAGCGGATGGAAAGCGGATGGGAGTGGATTGACACATTCGCTAGGCTTCCGGGGGACCTCAGCAAAGCGAGACGCGGAACGGAAGAGCGGATGCAGAGTGGATGCACAGAGGCATGAAGCGGATGCACAGCGGGAAAAGCCTAGCGGTATGCACAAGCGGAAGCCTAGCGGAATGCCACAGCAGAAGCCGAACAGATGGACTGGTGTTAATTGCGCATGTGGGCGGAATGCATTGCCATTCAGCCCCGTGGATATAACGGAAGCAGCTCGGAAGCAGGTCACCATTCAGAGAAAGACATGCTGCCAGACACATCGACTGCCTTGCCTGTCCTGCTGCCTGTCTGCCTGCATGTCTGCTGCAAGCCTTAACTGCCAGCCTTGCTGCCAGCCTCCCTGCCAGCCTTCTGCCACGCTTGCTGCCAGCCTCCTGCCAGCCTCGCTGCCAGCCTTGCATGCCAGCCTTGCTGCCAGCCTCCCATGCCAAGCCTCCTGCCAGCCTCCCTGCCCAGCCTTGCTGGTCTGCCTGCCTACAGCCTTCTGCCAGCCAGTCTGCTGCCAGCCTTGCTGCCTGCCTGCCTGCCAGCCTTGCTGCCTGCCTGCCTGCCAGCCTTCTGCCAGCCTTGGTGCCTGCCTGCCTGCCAGCCTTCCTGCCAGCCTTGGTGCCTGCCTGCCTGCCCAGCCTTGGTGACCTGCCAAGCCTGCCAGCCTTCCTGCCCGCTTGGTTCCTGCCAGCCTCCCTCCAGCCAGCAACCCACAACCATGCTGAAGCACAGCAAGCCTCAGCCATCTGCTGCCAGCCCTGCAAGAGGGACAGGACTACCATCCCACACCCTGGCCCTCACCTCTGGTTCTGCTGGGGCTTCTGAAGCACGGGCTTCGCTCTTCTTGGGTGGGGCTTCTGCTGCTTCTGCTTCTGGAGGGAGCTGATGAACAAGCACTCCAGCCACCAGCACCTCCACAGCACTGCACCCTTCACCCCTGGACTGAGCGACAAGAAGGAGAGTACCAGAGACTCATTTTTGTCTTATAGCTTGTTGTTAATAAAGTCTATTTTTGATTCACACACTTGCTTCATTTCTTCTTTTTTTGAATAAAGTGTTGCTGGAAACTTTTAGAAATGGTATTAAGCCTTTGCATGCTTGTGGGAGGGTTAAGATAGCTGTTGGGATGGGCAGGATACCTTTGGATGGGCAGGGATACCTTTGGGATGAGGTAATAGACCTGTGCGGATAGATAAACCTCCAGTGCAACATAGTGGGACTGTATGGCCTCCCTCCCAGGTGCCACACCTATGGCCCTTTATTATCAATAACAATATATCATATCATCCACACATGTCAACATAAACACAACTCTTTATCAAAAGCCCTGTTCATTGTACATGCCCAATCTCATCAGTGTGATGAGACAGGCTGAAGGAAGCATCACATTAAGCATCTATCATCCTGTCTTGCCACTCCACTGCTCAGCTGGGGAGTTGCACCAGTGTTTCAGGAGGTTGTTGCTGCTTCTTCCCTTCACGTGAGGCACATCCTCAGGTGTCTATCAGGTTTCGCCCTTGCTCCATTCCCAGGCTCCATGTCCCCATTGCCTTGTTGGAGGTCACGAGCCTGTTCTGCAAGAGTGCGTAGCGGTGTGCCGCATGAGATTGGTGCAGGATGCAGCAAACTTCCATGATCCTCCTCACGGCCTCTGGGTGATGCTGCATGGTGGTGAGAAGTACCTGGAACACTGTTGGCCAGGATGCCAAAGCGATTCTCCACCACCCGCCTTGCCCTGGACAGCCTGTAGTTTGAAGATCCTTCTCTTCACGGATGAGGATTTTTGTGAGGGTGTCAGGGCTTCATGAGGTCAGGTTGTGAAAGGGAGAAGCGTTCATCACCCCACGGATGAAGGTATGGGTTCACAATCTTGTTTTGTTCGTTGGGCAGGGGTTCTGGATCTGGAGAAGCCCCCGATGAGGTTGCGGTTCCAGCGTCCTCCTTGGGTGACTGGCATTGTTTACTACCTGGGCAATCTGAAGATGAGTCCGCTGCCTGAAAGCACGACGATTGTACATGAACTTGTACGTCAGCATTTGACCCATGGCGAAGAGGCATTGATGCTGAAGAATAGCCCTTGTAGTTGAATTAAAGTGGACCCCGAACTTGGGCTAGGACTGCTTTGCAGGCACACGTGCTTCACCTCTAGTGGCTCCACGGTATGTGGGGGGAAGTTCCAACTTCTGATCCCACTGCCTCTGCAACTTTCTTCCAGCCTTTCTGTAGTGGAGGGGGCAGTGAAGGATCTCCTAGCAGGTATTCCTTCGATGGATGGCACCTGCCACCATTTCTCTGGACCACCAATGCTGCATGGTTGCTGTGGTGGCATCCTCCAGAGCTCTACTGCATTGCTCCTGTAGGTGGTCACTTGTGGCCAGGTGGCTTGCAAGAGTGAGTGCCACCTTGGAGCCCAAGGTTTCCAGGCTGGGCTGGAAGTTTGTGCGGTGTTTGTTTGTCAACCTGGGGTTGTCAGAGTGCTGCACAAGTTCGTAACAAACAATGGCTTGGAGGCATCCATCATGAAGTTCTGGATATGCCCAGAGTATCTTCGCTTCCTGAAAGCTCTACCATCAGCTTTGTTGTACAGTCCTCCTCCTCTTCTGGGCGAACCATCTTCCGTACCCATAAGCTTCATTGGCACACGCCCCTTTTTTCCTTCCCAAGTAGGAGTTCACAAGAGCCTGTAGATTGCTTCGCACTGTTTGCCCAGAATTGGATTGCGTGGCTGCCCAAAAGGACTGTGTTACAAATCCAACGGTGGAGCATGACTGGATGCCTGTGGAAGAGGAAGGGCCAGATGAAGGCTGCAGATGTCCGCAACCGCAGCTGCTGTTCATGAAAGCTGAGTATCCAGATGTGTTGGCTCCACCTGTTTTATAGCAGTATAGGTGTCCCATTTGCATTCCTCTAGGCATCCTTAGGCAATTCCTCTAGGGATCCTCTTAGGCATCTGCAGACATTCCTTAATATCGAGATAGGTCGCCCTCTGCAAATGTTTTTTCGTTTTAAATGCTTTGTTATCCGTGCCTGCATTGCTAGGCATCCACTAGGCCATCCGTTCTGCATCCGCTTCTGCATCCGTTCCGCTTCCTCCCTGCTGTCCGAGCAGATGCAAGTCTTGCGCGGATATTGCGGAATGAGATGCCTAGCGGACTATAATCGGATTGCAGGAACAGGCTGCAGAACAGATGCGTAGCGTAGGATGCGTAGCGGCATGCAAGGACAATTGGAAATACCATTTTCCCGCACAAAGTTTTGCGGGCAGCTCAAAAACTTTCTGACTGGTTGACAACGTCAATAAACGGATGCTGATGCTGGACGGATAGAGAGGAAGCAAAACGGAGGCAGTGAGTACATCGCGTTTTGCAACGGATGGCAAGCTTTTTTGTTCGTTTTACATCCTCTTTGCATCCATTGGTGCAGTGTGACAAGGGCTTAAGAATCTTTTTTTAAAATAAAGTCACCCTGCTTTCATACTCACAATAAAACACCTGAGTATAAGTTTTGAATACAAAAGTCCTAGGTGCAAGCTATCTTTTAAATACAGGTATAGCTGTTTGTGTACAACTTACAGTAGTATATCTTTTTTCAGATGCTCTTTTTATAAATTTATTTTTTGGTAAAGATAGCTGTTATTGATCTGTGTGCATTTATTCAACTGTGAAGTTCAGCAGAGTTTTTGGTTTATTTATTTTTATATACTATGAATTAACTCATATATTTAATAAGTAAACCATACAATTCAATATCAAATCTCCTACACGTCTATGGAGAGGCTCAGCCATCCAGGTCATAGTTGTCCCAAAGGTGCTTTTTTCAAGAGGCAACTGGACTTTCTGGTTTTTCTTTGAAGACATTTTGCTTCTCATCCAGAAGCTTCTTAGCTCTGATTGGATGGTGGGGAATGGAGGGTTTATATTTGCTATTTGCAGCAAAATTTAGGAATTGCTCTAAATATGTGCTACAGATATTTTACTTGGAAATAGCAATATGTCTTAATACTTGGTAAAATATGTAGGAGAGGATTCATCTGCTTTCATTGTTCACTGACAATGTATTTTTTGTTAAATGTTGTCTCTGACTTGATTTTTTAAAAAATTGCATTCTTATAATTTTTTTTGGTTTGTTGTTCCATAGTCTTGATAAGATGTAGAATCAGTTGTGTAATGCAGCCAAATCAGAACAGTGAAATTTTCAATGTCTTGAGTTGGTCAAAAAAACCAGGTGGTGGAGACAGTGACAGGGGAGGAGGGGGAAGAGAGGAAGAGGAGAGGAGAGGGAAGGGAAGGGAAGGGAAGGAGGAAGGGAAAGGGAAGGGAAGGAAGAAAGGAAAGGAAGGAAAGGGAAGGAGGAATGGGAAGAGAGGAAAGGAAAGGGAAGGGAAGGAGGAAGAAAAGGGAAGGGAAGGAGGAAGGGAAGGGAAAGGAAGGAAGGAAGGAGGAAGGGAAGGTGAGCAAAGGAAAGAGAAAAAGTATCACTTCAAAGATTGTGAACTACAGTTTTTCACTGAGACCAAATATTGAGGTTTACTGAAGTTGAAATTTAAAGCATCTTGAATAGAACAGGTTGCTTACTGTTGCATTAAATGTGTCAAGTGGGACTATTAAAAAGTCAGGAAAGTAAAAGCAAAGCAAGGTAGGAAAAGGAAGACATGGTCTTCTGGTTCAGCATGGAGGTTTTTTAACATCTTTCTTGGGGCATGGATGAAAGTTGATAAGGATGATTTGGTTCTGCGTTCTGGAAAAAGCTGAAATTTTAGCTCCACTAACTTTACAACAAGGTCAAGGATAATAAAATTGCAGCTGGAGTACAAAGCAGGGTGAAGAGGTTCTGTGATGTAAAACTCTTACAACTCCCCAGGATCAAAAATATTTCTGCCAATTCACAGACAGTCAAAGTATGTTTTTGCAGATGGAGGAAAGCCAAGGTGATGAGTGACAACAGAGGGATGAGAGGAAACAAAGAACAAAAAGCAACTTTTGCTATGACTGCAGTTGTTATTCTTGGTTTTCACCATGCAGTAAACCAAGCTTTGAGGAATGTGATTATGGATTGTTGAAGATCAGTGTAAATTCACTTCATGGCAGGGACACTTAATCTACTACGTTCATCTCTTTTTTCCCTCAATATTTTTAAAGTGATGACCAAAGCTGTGAAGTAGTATGGATTTTGGACATAAAGCTTCCATGCTGTACTGCATTCTCTACACATTTTGGTAAAAATAGCAAATGTTCCTGTTTGTTACTTATGTATTTTCCCATTATTTTTTTTGCAATGAATTCTTTTTTCTTACAAGCCATTCTTTAATATGACTTTTATTTACATTCAAGTACCCATTATACAACTTATCTGGTGTGCACATTTGTTTATGATTTCCTTGGAAAAAACTCCTTCTTAATTACAAATGTTCTTTCTCTTAGGAATGAACCCCTGGAAACAATGCCTGCTATCATGAGTGCAAGGGAATAGTCTAGTGCTGCTGGTCCTGCTTTTGCTGCTACTGTTGTTGCTGGTGGTGGTGGTGGTGGTGGTGTGATGGAGCAGCCCCTACAACCTCGAAGCCCCTCTAATGAGGGCCCAGATGGCCCTGCCAGAGGGAGGAAGAGGCATGCGCGAGAATGGGAGAGGAGGCAATACTCCATCGAA
>BHFT01021066.1:0-49291 GCA_004320025.1 Laticauda laticaudata
ACCACCTGGAGATGCCCACATGATGATATACACAACTTTTAATTGGATGAGCCATTTGAACTATTGGGGGTGGGAACGTTGCCATCATTTTCTCAGATTCAGAATTCTTTTGTTGCTACCACTTGATTTCCAGTAAAACATATCTTTTCTCTAATTAATGGAATTTAAGTATTTCTTTCTTGGATTTTGAATGGAGCACCAGCTGACATATCTCTTCCCTTAAAAACCCCACAATATATTTAGGTTTTGCTGCATTATATTCTTTTTGTGGCCATCCAGACTCCTAATATCAAAAACTTACTAAAATTCCAATGCGTTACATTTTTCTTGGTTGACAATGTAAAACTAAACAAAACCCAGTAACAGCTTTTCAAAGGCAGAAAAGCTGAAATAAATAGGTTTGTGTTAAGAAACCATTACAGAACAATTCTAGCAACTGTGGTACATCAAACGTGAGACCAATGTTTAGTGAAATCAAGATTAAAAGACGTATCTTTATTTTGCCCAAACAATGTAATAAGCTGCATGATTCTCTTTTTGGGGAAAGAGGCCTGGTTTCCATTTGTATTTGAATGATGGACTGATTGTTATCAGTTCTCACACAAGATGCAGAAGAATAGCTGGATCAGAAACTGATACTGAGACTTTACACAGAATGCATAAATTCAAGTTTTGAGCTACTATTCCAATGAGTAGAAATAATAAGATCATTCATGTAGGTCCACAAGACTTACCTCATTGTTACGAACTATACCAATGAAGTCTGCTTGTGGTGGGATGGTTACAAAGAGTTCAGCTTCATAGGCTCCCTCGCCTAAATTCTGAGTGTTGATAATTAGGGTTAATGGATTGTCATCTCCAATGTAGATTTGCTTCTGATCGCTGCGAAAGAAATAAAGCAAAATAAACAAAGCAAAATAAAAGTGATCCCCCTTGATCACAATATGTTTCCAAATAAGTAAGACCTGTAGTCCAAAGTCAGGTTGGGAAACTGTTATTTCTACCTCCATAAAGTTCTTTTCAGAAGTATTCTGAAGCACAGAAGCAGATTAGATTGTCATCAAATATAAATGCAAAAATTACAGACAGCAATATAGTAGGTTCCCATACTTTGGTAACAGCAAAAATGAGAGGTTTTTCTTTTTTCTTTATGTTTCTATTACTCTTATGGCAATTAGGATTTTCTGAGGAAGCTTCCAAAAAAGTAAAAGTACTTTGCTATAGAAGAGGGAATCTGAATCCCCTGAATTCTTCTGCCTTAAGTCATCCTAAGTTTTAATAATGTTTATGATCCTAGGTATGACTGATTGATTATCCAGTTCCACCTTAGTGAAAAACATGGATTCTCCATGAAGATCTGTATCTAACCTGGTCTTTGAAGTCCTCCAGTGGTGCATCCATCACCATGGTAATTAAGTCCGTCCATCTTGTTTGGGTTGTCCTTTTCTCTTTCTTTCCACCTTTCCCAGAATTAGAGCTGTTTTAAGAGAGCTAGGTCTTTGCAATGTATCTGAAGTAAGATAATTTGTACCTGGTCACATGTGTCTTGAGTGAGAACTATGGATTTGTTCAATTAGACATTTGTTTGTTTTCTTTTCTGACCATAATATTTTCAGGAATCTTCTCAAACATCAAAGTTCAAAGGTGTCAATGGTATTTTTTTTGTCTGACTTCTTCAAGTCCAAGTTCTTCACTTCCGTCCAGTCTCCCAAGGAATACTATTGCCTGCACTGCTTTAATCTTTTTAGGTGTAGAAGCTTCACAGCATCTGAATATCTTGTCCAAAGCCTTAATGGCTGCTCTACCAAGCATTACCCATACAAACAATACTTTATCTTCATGCTTAGGAGCAATTAATGAAGTTATGGGAACTACTTTTAAATTACACAGAAGTTCATGTTTGAATACCAACACATTTTCCCTCTTTCACTGCTTTTATAAGATAAGACAATCTGGGATGAATGGATGTAAATTAGAGAAATTATGGGAGGAAGATAGAGATTAACTCTGTTAAGTGCTTATCATATCCCAAATATTGCCTCTTCATTGTATCTTCTTCCTGTGGATTCAAGATTTCTGTTTGTGATGATAAACTTGTATTTTATATAGACACATGACAGGTCACATAGAGGGTGAAAAAAGAAGGTTCCAAGAGAACTTGTCTCTGTTGCTCATTTCCCCACCTTTGGCAAATTGATTTTTCTTTAAAATGGGACAATGTATTTTGTTGCTCCTCTGGAGTTCAGTCTCAAACTGAAGGTGATTTGATCTTCTGTATCCCAACAGGTGTAGTTTAAAAACATTACAACAGTTGTACATTTGGAGGACTGAAAGAGTCTCTGTCTTTAAAAAAAACTAATAAACAAATATGTTGAAATTCATTTAATTTCTTTTAATATAATTTAAATCATAACATCTCTAATCAGTTTCCAGAATAGCTAAAGCACAAAACTTTGATTTAGCATCATGAATTGTTCTGAAAATGACATACTGTCTTGTTTGTTAACAAGGCAATGAGCAAGGCAGTCAGCAGAGTTTCTCGGTGTAAACAAAATGATCAGATTTAAATAAGTGCTTCCTATCTTCCAACAAAAGTGAAAGGGCTGCAAGCATGGCTAAAAAGTCTTTCATTTCTTACTTTAAAAAGTAAGGTACAATATGCTAAATTGAGTGAATGTCAGCAAATCAAGATGGGCATAAAATCACAGAACTCCAAACATTTCATTATTAATACAGCCTTCAGCTATCTTGTCAGAAGTTTCCCCGATATGATTTAGAATAAATCAGAATAAATATTGCAGACAAGAATGTAACCTCTCAGTGCAACCGATTGCCTACTGCAGCATGGATAAATTGGAGACCTTAGAATCTGTTCGCTGGGTTTCCTCCTTCCATGCTTCCAAATAGATACTTGCCGAGACATGTGAACCTAATAGCTCTCCCTAGCTTGAGAATCATTAGGCCTTGCCTTGCCAATTTCAGATTTTATGCCCTCATTTTTACATTTGTGCTTATTTACTCCTTTATTAATCATATTTATATACCCTTAGAATAAAAAAAAATCAACCAAAATTTACCTGTCAACGGTCACTTTTAAATCTGGACGGCAGATATTATCTTCCCCACAATCCAAAAGAATATGAGCCTAAGTTTGAGAAAAATTAAAATTAAATCCCAAATATCTGACTCTTTATTCTTGTTTTGTCCAATTACTGAAGACTGATGTAACTCACCTTCGTTTTAGTTTGGTGCTAAGCTAAGCAGTAATAGGAAAACTTTTCTTGTGGAAATAAATGTTGTAATAGGGAAGATTAGCAAAATACTTGGTGCTTGCATACTTGGTTCAAGAAACCGTGTTATTGTTCATCTCAGAAAAATAACATCAAAGAACTACTATTTCTTTTATAAAAGAAAACTGTGCAATAGTTCAGAAAAACTAATCCAAAGGGGCGGAAAAGTTAATAACCTTTCTTTCTCTAATACAATTTCTTAAAAACATTAATATTCTTTAACATTTTAAAAAAACAAGTTGCTGGTTGCAAAAATTATACTTCCCAGCTTTATACCTGTCTGCTAATATTAGCAGGAGTGAATTGGTTGAGGATGGGCTGTAAACCAGTAGAATCCAAAGCACTTTTGTAATCCAGTTGATATTCCATGAATATAGTAATTGGAGTAAGCTTATCTCGAAATTCAGATTCATCCTAGAAGAGACAAAATGAGGGTTATGTTTTAAAACAAAACAAAAATCCGAACTGCAGAATTTGATGGATATAACTTCGATCAAATGTTGTCTGCCCTTTGACGGGGATCAGGTCAGGAAACAGATGTCACATATCTGACTGTACTTTACTTTACTGAAATAAAATTAGCAATAGAATCCTGAAGCCTGACTGATTTTTCTTCTTCCTCCTATCTCCCTTATACTCTGGTGAATTAGAGAGGATCTGTATTTCCTCATCACACTTTCTGTTTCATGTGTTGAAAGCATGTTTTTGCAGTTGTTATTTCTGTCTGGTTTCTCCACAATCATTTCTATTATTCTCTAGAAGGGTCTAACACAAGTATTTACAATTATCTATAAGAATTGCATTAGCCTAGTGGTAAGGAGAAAAATCACCAGCTACAGAAACCTGGCAAGTTCCAGAGAGATTAATGAGTCAAAGCACCACTGAGATCAATGGGTAAACTGTCTCTTGTTTCTTTGTTTAGTTTTCTCCATCATTATGTGGAATTGAGGCAATTTCAAAGAAAATATCCAAACACTGGATCAAGAAGTGTAACCATGTTCATGTTCCATTTTATTTACAGCTGGACACGTAGGGACCTTTTGCATGGATATAGCTATTCCATTTAAAAATATATGGAGAAAATATATATGGTCAAACTAGGTAATGTATAAATCATTAAGCTGGCCCTTGACACTGGAAGCTGCTAAGATAAACCATATCATACAAAAGGAAAAGTGAGTCAGGGCAAAGTACAGTTGCGTATATTTTTACCCTTAAAAAAGCATCAAGTTCTTCACAACTCTTTCGACCTCCTTTGGAGACTGTCATGTTCTTTGAGTGACCCGGTTGTCTGTTGTGGAGAAACAGAGCTCGCCTTATGGCACCTTTTTGTTTAAGTTTGTCCAACAGGAGCTCCACATGGAAAGCTATCACCAAACACAAAAACATTTTAGTTATACAGCCTTTAGATTTGTGCGTTGCTACAGCAACCATTGGTAAGGTATTTTTCTCAGTAGTTAGAAAGGCTATCGCTGAGAAGCAACACCATTCATAATATGAGTTAACAGGAGTTGCAGAAAGCAAATATGTTGGCAATTGTTCTTGCCCTTTATACCAGATATCTTAAAACAGTTTTTTTAGATGCCTACTTTGACACCTTGTCCTCAAAGTGATACAGGAGATGTATACTCTAGTGGTTTCAAATTATTATAAGGATTCCATGTAGAGTAGTTCATTAGCCTAAAGGCTGCAACAGACTTTTTATCCATTTATACAAATGCTACTTATGCCAAATCACAATTGCCACCATCCACAGCATTCTAGCTAAAGATGAGGGATGGTAGGTATAGCATTTAACCAACATTATAAGGATGGCAGCCACAAAGGGTTGCAGCTGTTGATGCTGGGCATCCTGTTTGACCCTCCAGATCCTTCCTCACCTATTTTGCCCTGGTGACATGTCCTAGCTGGGCTCATAAAATTTGACTTAGGGAAAAGTGGGGCAGTACTTGCTTGCCTTCATGTTTATGATCTTACCCACATGCCCAACCCCTCCCATAGAAAGCCCCCAACCTTTCTTGGATGGAAAGGCTAAGAATAACCCTCTCAGGATAAGCAAACAAACACATGCTGTAACAGAATAACAGAATGACAAAGTTGGAAGGTACTTTGGAGGTCTTCTAGGCCAACCCCCTGCACAGGTCGGAAGCCCAATACCATGCCAGACAAAGACCGATCTCTTCTTAAAAACTTCCAGTGTGGGAGCATTCATAACTTCTGCAGGCAAGTTGTTCCATTGCTTAACTGTTTTAACTGTCAGGAAATTTCTCCTTAGTTCTAGGTTGCTTCTCTACTTGATTAGTTTCCATCCATGGCTTCTTGTCCTGCCTTCAGGTACTTTGGAGAATAACTTGACTCTCTCTTCCATGTGGCGGCCCCTCAGATATCGGAAGACGGTTATCATGTCATCCCTAGTCCTTCTTTTCATTACACTAGACATACCCAATTCCAGCAACCATTTGTTGCTATGTTTTAGCTATAGATGCTACGTATTTTATATGATATATAAACTGGGATGGATTAAGCCCCGAAAATGTGCTAAAGGACCCTAAGTTACCTGCGAGTTTGAGAACTATGTTCTATCGTGAACTTCATATAGAAATGTAATCACTCTTGGCAGATATTTGTAGCAACTGTGATGACCAGAGCACTGAGATATTTTGTGTGCCCCCAATCCCTATGTTCACAATCTGGTAAATGATTAATCCTGAGCTTTCAATATCAGAGGCCAGATGGATGTTGCCTGCCAGAAAGCTCAAGCTGCTTCTAAAGTAAATCTGTTTCTGGTCAGCAATCAGCACAAATCCATCACCCATATTCAAGGTAGTACTGAGTGGCTTTACTTATGTCTTAATAGCTCCCAAACTTTAAAAGCTTCAGTTTATAGTATGAACACACAAGTATAGTTTATTAAACTATTATTTTACATGTGCAATAAAAAAAATCTACAAAACTTACTGAGTTCCGTGGGGAGATTCCCTTTGCCATCAGCTTTTAAGCAGAATTTCACTCTAAAACTTGAGAAAATAATTAAAAAAACTATTGAGAGAATAATTTTTTTGGGAACAGATAGGCCAAGTGCAAGATTTAAGGCTATGAATATTGAAAGGGTATGCATTCTCATGTGCTCCAATATCAGAATTTCAGAACTGGGACTAGAATCCAACTCCAGCTCAAGATTCCTGATCCCAAGAGTCATTAAATTTAGTTTTAAAATAATTATTTACCACTTCTTCAATTTTTAAATTGAATTAAATTATTAAATATATGTTTTTACTAGATTAACTAATCTTTTCTGCATGTACAGTGCAATTTTAATTTCAATCAACTTTGAGGAAGGTGTGTTGTATATTTGAGATAGAAAGAGGAAGCTCAAGAAATTTTTCACATAGTTGTACATCTAATTGAAAATGTTGGGGTGGGAATGAGTAAACAAAGGCATGGGCAAATTGACACCATTCAGCTGAGAACTACTTTTCTGGGTTGAGTTAATCCTCAGTTTTGTTGTTTATCATTAAAAAAAAAAAGCTTAAAATTCAGACACATGGAAATTCACCAGGATTCAAATGGGGCTTTACATCCTGTACAATGAATCAAATTCCTTTCCCATTTGGAGCAACCTTTTACAGTGTCATAAACATGAAGAAGGATTTCAACATAGTTCGCTGCTTTCGAAGAAGGGGAACTCAGATTCAGATATAAGGAAGCAACCTTCTGTAATTAAAATAATGCATTTAAATCCTGTGATAAGACTAGGAAGAGCATGGTGAAAGGAAAGACACTCGCCCTTGCATTATTCACTTTCATTAGCTACAGATGTTCCTGGTTCCTTAATTTGACTAACAATGTTAAGTGCAAACACTGAATGGAGAATCTATTCAACTTACCAAGAAACCTTTTGACCATTTTCTTCACAGATTTTGTTCTCTGGATTTAAAATTGTTGGCGTAACTTCTAATCCAGCATCCACAGTAATGACTGGCCGGGCCCTTTGAAAAGAAACAAAGAAAACTAGAAAGGGACAATGCCTGCATCCCTAGATAATGCAAGGTGAAGTTATGTATGCAAAGAATTTGAAGAAGAAAGTAGAAAATAGCAAGATGGAAAATATTTTGGACAATTTCGAGACTTCCGTTTTGCAGGGCTTTGGCAACAGGAAGGAATCCGCGATTGTGCGCAGTTTCTGCCTGGGCTCGCTGCCGGAGCGCCACAAACCAGTTGGCTTCGGGGCTAAGCCACCCCGTAGAGGTTGGTGAAGACGGGAAAGACTCCAGCAGAGTTGAGGAAAGCCGCATCTTTCCTCCCTAACTGGCTAAACTCCCTTTCCCGAATGTGGCAGAGCAGCGGTCAGAAATGGCCAACTCAAAGAAGCCCTCATCCGGAAAAGAACGTGCAGGAGGAAGAAAGTGCTGAAGTGAAAGTTTTGGCCTGACGCGGGCATAAGAAGAAACAATTAAGATATCGTGGAACTTAAATTCCTAAATAAAAAAAAAAAAAAAAAGATACATTGCTCCCAAGAAGACTCGGAAGCAGCGAAATCAAAGTGAAAAGGGAAAGTTGTTTTTTTTCACTCTCTTTCTTACGTTGACAGAGAACAGATGAATAAGAAATCGGAAAAATCTGCTTTGGCATCAACAGTATTTAAACTGAAAATTTAATGCCAAGGGGATAATAAAGATTTACGAATAAAAGGCAAAAAAAAAAAAAAAGAGAAAAGAAATTTTCTTTTGCTGTAAGTGGGAAGGGAGAGGAAGATAATAAGAAAAAGATTTGAAGGAGATAGCCCTGGAATCTAAAGAAACTAAAGTTAAATTTTAACAGGATTGCTAAAAGATACATTTTATCTGGACTTTGTAACTAAATATTAACCCCAGGAAGAGAAAGTGAAAAAGAAGAAAGTGTAAAAGGAAACAGCTGTGTGTTATTTGGAATGTTTGTGACTTTGGACTCTTGGAATATATCGGAAGGATTTAAAAATACTCAGGTGGTTGTTTTAAAAGAAGAAAAAAAAACAATGGCATCACTTGTGGAGACGAACTAGAAATAGAATTTAAAAAATATTAAGAAGAAGAAAAAGAAGGAAGGGTTCTCTTGGGTCCGTTTTTCAATTCTTAGAATGGCGATTGTTACCTACGAAAAACTACAAGAAAAGACTAGCGACAAAAGATTGGGACAAAGAAGAAGGAAAGAGGAAGAGAATGGAGAAATTTGAGAGTTAAAATACAACCAAAAACAGAAAAATAAGGTAAAAGTGGATATAACGTGAGAAAGCAACAGCAAAAAGGGAATACAGAAAAGGGAAACTGAGATGGAGAGACAGGGGGTAAAAGAGCAGAGAGAAAAAGCAAAAGAGGAGGAAGAGAAGAGAAGCTACAAGGGTGTGAAGCAAGATGTAAAAGAAACAGGACTTATTGGAGATAGGTTAAAAATTTAATTGAAAAAGGGTTCTCAGGTACATATGATTGTATTGTTTATATTTGTATTTAGAAATAATATTAGAAGATTGGAAACAATGATGATTCAGTGAAACATTCTGAATAAATAAAATGTAATGAATTAAATGAGAGAATTAATTTAGAAGTAAGGGAACATTTTATGTGACATAAATGTTTTAAAATGCAAGTGAAGTGCTGGGAAGTAATCATGAAAGTTTATAAGCGTTCCCATAGAAGCATTGATACCTATTTGAAAAGTAGTGTGTTAAATGTTTAAAATTTAAATGAATATTATATTAACGATAGATTGAATGGGTATGGATCGTTGTTCTAATTATATTATATATTTATACTATATAATAATATGATAGGGAACATTGATATTAATATAATATAAAAATGTAAATTTATATTCAAGAGGAAAAGATTATATATATGGGCAGCAAAGAATTATGTACTAATTGACACATTGCTACATATTGAAAGATTTCGTTGCTTTATGTTTGTATTTGTCTATGTTTGTTGTTAAAAATAAAAAAAATACAAAAAAAAAAAGAAAATATTTTGGACAATTTTAAATAGAAATAGACACCAACCTAATTAAGAGACTTGGACAACTCTGATAGGAGATTGGGGGCTTTTTTGCTTAGGTGTCCACAAAGCTGTAGAAAATTATGCATGGAACATAGTGAATGAAGAGACATTTCATGGTAAAGGAACTTAAAATCAGCTAATGATATTGAAAAGGGAGAGATGCTCGGGAAATTAGTATTTTTAATACTTTCCTTCCAGCACATAATCAGAATTGGTGAGTTCATTCCAATAAGATACAGAAATAGCTTGCAACTTGAATGGCTTTAAAGAGAAAGAATCAAATTCATGACAGATATATTTTCAAGTCACAATGGCTTCTAAATCAGAGACAGCATGTTTCTCAATAAATATGGCTAAATAATTTAATTGCATGTCAGAAGATATTAATATCCTCACATTCTACTTATAAGCTTTCCAGAGACAAGTGGTTGTGACTAAGGACTGGTTTCAAGCATGCCTCCCATTTGATAAGAGCTATTTTTTTTTTATAATTGCTGATATGAACTGGATTTCTCTACTAATATTCTTCTGAAAACTTACCTGTATAATGCAACTCGGTCAACACCAAAAGCTCCTATAATCAAGTCTGGAAGAAGAAAAAACATATGCAGATTTTTAGATTGGTTATTTGTCTACAGTTGAAAACTTATCACCATGATTATTTATATATTACAACTAAATAAATTAAAATAAGGTTAAATGCATTAAATTATATTCAGTTGTGTCCTCTAGCTATAATGGAATGCAAAATAGAGTCTGTACATTCCTCAGCTTTGTTCTACATAGCAGAGAACATTCTAGAGAAGATTAGGGGTTGGTGGGTACAAGAGGGTGAGTTGGGAATAGAAAAGAGAGAAAGATACATAGCATAAATACTAATAAATTTGCAATTCACTGAACATAAGCTATTATCACTATAGAAACATCACCTGGGTAGCCATTTTTGTCTACATCAATAGCTCCTTTCAGGGCATATCCAAAACTTGGTGGCATTGCTTCAGAGGCCCATTGTCCTTCAAGGATCTGAGATGGCATTCCATTCAATCCTGTGGCTCTCCCATTGTAAATATAAACCAGTCCTTTCTTGTTTTCTCCACCATAAGGTGCTGCAACTGCTATGTCTGCAAGCAAAGTGAAAAATCTTTAGCATCTCTGGATATGAACAAGCACAGGACTGTGGAATAAAGGGCCATGGTTTAAGCTGGACTAACCAATTTACATTTCAAGGGGCTCTGCCATAACACATTTAAATCAGCAAGAACAGTGGACTTCATCTTAAATATAGATAACAGCCAATTCAATCTGATCGATATATTTTCAAATTAGTAGTGTAAAGGTAGACTTATATTTTCAAATTAGTAGTGTAAAGGGGTGCTCCTTTGTTCAGTGACTGTTTGAAGTTATGATGGCCCTGAAAAAATGGTGGTTACGACTGCTCCTCTGAGTTCCATCTGTCCCAGCATCTCCACCATCTTTCAATTGCAATTTGGGCATTTGACTTACAATCAGTTGCATTGACCCATAATCACATGGCTGCATTTGTGACCTTCCCTACTGGCTTCTCCAGAAAATCAGTGGGGAAGCTAGAAGGAAAAGTTGCAAGTTGCTGGAGTAAGTCTCTCCCATTTGCATACCACTTGTGCTTGTGCCATGCCAGTTACATGTGCACATTCCCTGACCCTTGTCATGCCCCTCTTGCATCCTCAAGCACCTCTCACTCTCTCTGTCACACTCTTCCTGACCTGTGCCTCTCATACACATCTTGCCTCTCCCCAACCTGCACATCCCCTCACTCCCTCTCCCAGCTGGTAGCAGCCATTTACCTGCTTGTCAGCCTAGCTCTTGGAAAAGTAGCAGGAAGGTGCCTTGCCTAGCAACTGTGGGATTTGGTTATCTACAGCAACTGGGATGATAGGGATTGCTGTCACTAAGTACTGTTGTCATGCTTTACAACCACATTGCTTAGCAACAGAATTTCTAGTTCCAATTGTCATTATAAGTTGAGAACTACCTAGTTTAAAAATATATTTTCAAATTCAAGTGTAAATAATTTAGCTAACTAATCCTATTAATTAGAGATAATTTTATATAAGGTAGTATTTGATGCAGAAGTGCAGGTCATTCCACAGTTAAAATAAATCAGTGTATTATTTTTTATTTGTACAGTACTTTTTTCAAAGCTTCATATTTTAGAAAGATGCATTAAACAACATTTGCTTGCTAGATTAGAGCAAGGCCTTTCAAAGCATTAAATAACAACAACAAATACAACCATTTTGAACCAAACCACAGGGTTTAATCAAGTTATAACTAACAAGTTTAAAATCCTTGTGGTGCGAAAAAGTTTAATCAACATAATAGCAACAACAATAATAATTATGACTAAATGCATTACCATTGAAGCCATCCTGATCAAGGTCTCCCAAAGGGGCAATTGAACTGCTGAATCTTGCAAAGATTTCAAAGCCATTCAATTTCATGGCTGAACTCTGAAACCCTCCAGAGGGTTGTTGAAGGTAAAGAGATACCTGGCCCACTTCCAGAAGCTTGCCATCTGAGCCACGATCCATAAAGAGTGGAGCACCTACAAGCAAATCTGTATAGCTAAGGTTGAGGGCAGAGGCAGAGGCAGAGGCAGAGAGAGAGGGAGGGAGGGAGGGAGGGAGGGAGGGAGAGAGAGAAAGTTGTTCATTCAGTACAAAGATTGCCTCTGTCATATGTAGCCCAGGGGTCCTCATACTTGGCAACTTTAAGTCTTGTGGACTTCAACTCCCAGAATTCCTCAGCCAGCATGGGAAATCTGGGAATTGAAGTCAACAAGTCTTAAAGTTGCCAACTTTGGAAACCTGCGGAAGCCCATTATGCTTCGCGAAGTACACAATGGATGGGGGAAGGAGGAGAGGATGGAGATACCAAGAATGCAAGAAGCTACGAATGATTGGAATTGAATCCCAGGTCATATATTTTGCGGTCAAAAGAATCATGAAACAGACAAGGTCACAATCATAACAGGCTGACTAGAAAAATCAGTTTAGGATTGCTTAGGATTACACTGGGGGTATAATTCATTAGGACAAAAAAACCCCACAGATATTGGTTAGTTGTAAAATGCAGCAGCCTGGAGTGGAGAAAGAAAAAGGGAAGAAAGGATGTTGAGGAATAGGAGAACTAGAGAAAAGGGTGCTGGATAGAAGTACAGATTGTGTTGTTTAGCTACCACAACTGGGATCAGTCACTTGGTTCCTAAGCGGTTGTTAAGTGAAACTGTGACTATGCTTATGATCTTTCTTCAGTTTTCCTTTGCTTTACAAACCTGCGAAGGTCATTAACGTAAGGATTGATTATAAAGTTACTCTTTTTCATCACCATCATAACTATGAACAGTCACCATCATAACTACTCTTTTTCATCACCATCATTACCATGAATTGAGGAAGTCAATATAATCAAAAAGAACAACTTCTCCACTCACAGGATTTGAAGCTTTCCCAGGGAGGATTCAAAAAGACAACATATTGTATACACTCGTGAATAAGCCAAGAATGTTAGATTCCAAAATGCACCTGAAAAATTAGGATCTATTTATCTTGGGTTTAAAATCATGTGATTATACAAATGACAATGTAACACTTTGCAGTTTTCCACTTTTTGCTGCAGTTAAAAATTCAAGTGTTGGCTTATTTGCAAGTGATATTTCATGGTATTTTGGCTGATATTTTGAGGGTTGGCTTAATCTGTGGACAAGCTTATCTGTGATTAAATATGCTGTTTGTGAAATGTTTGGAGAACTATATCAAGTAATCTTAACAGAAGAAACTCCCAAAAGGGAGAAGGGAAGAGAGTTAAATATGCATGTTAACAGATTTCCATTGTTCTTTCAAACATTTTATTTTTACCTTAGGCAAGATTTTACAGAAACAGATTTTTTTCCTTTTCAAGAATTATGAAACAAAACCATAACTTACTGATCTCCATTGATATCTGTGGCAGCTACAGAATATCCAAAATAAGCAGCTATCTGGGTAACAAAGTTGAAAAAAGAAATGCTGCATTAAACAGAAATAACTAGGAGTTAGAGGTATTTTACACCTGCTAAAAGCTTTCTTGCCATGCATATTTCAACCTCCTTGTTATTTCTGCATATTTGTTACTTTATTGTCAGAACAGAAAATAGAATGTTTTCCCTTGTCATAGAAAGCATACAAATCACATTTTACCCTTTTTATTTTATTAATAGTAATATGAAGGGAAGCATATCATTGGATATTCTCCACCCATATAAATTCTACTCATAGAATTTCAATTTTAAGAGGAATAAGGAATATTGCTAAGGCTACTCCAGTGGGACTGAAGTTGAACGTAGATGCCTTCAAGCAGGGTTTTTCAACTCTGTGGACTTGTGACCTCTTAAAATGATAAATGAATGGCTGTGATTCTATCTTACCCTTGGATAATAATTTAATAGAGGTTAGAAATAGACAAGAAATAGGGTATTGTTTCTTGTAATTAAATTTTAATGTAAACAAATAACTTTGCAGCTTTTTTAAAAAAATAAAACATTTTCATTGGGAATTACAAATAAAAGTTAAATAAAATTTAAAGCCATATTTCTAATGGGAAGGAGAAGGGATGGTACTGTGCGAGTGGCTGAAAGGTATGCGTGCAACTCCATTTACGTGCATAATGTGCATGCCTGCCTGCCTCTCACTTAAATGGAGAGTAACACACTTGCCCACTTCTTGTGCAAGTGAGAATGCATGTGTGCACACTCGCCAGCCATTTCTGTGGCCCAGCTGCAAACCCCTCATGGCCCATTACTGGGCTATAACCCACAAGTTGGGGACCTCTCATTTAATCAACTATCTCCAAGATATATGTTATGTCGATAGTGTAAATCTAGCAGTGAGCGGGTAATTACATCAGATGGCATATGCTTTTAAATCTGTAAGAGGTAAAAAAACAAATGCTTTGCAATTGGCCTGTTCAGGCTAATTATTAATTGTCTCTTCTTCCATCAGTTATTTCACTTGCTAGGATCAGAAGGAACACTGAATTGGGAAGGCGTCTTCCATCAACTTACCCAAGATCACCAGAAAAAACATCTGTGTATTACAATTCTCTCATAATTGTAATACACAGAAGCCAAGATGTTTGAATTTGATTACTATAGCTGGGCTATGACCACATTTTCTTTCTAAAATATTTTTCTTTCCTATTTTTTTCCACATTTATTTTGTGTATTATCTCACCTATATTCCGATCCTGGTAAAAGATGAACATAATTATAAACACATTTTCCTCTTATAGAAATCAAATCATACCTGTTCCCCAGTGAAGTTATACATGGATGCCATCGTTTCCCCATTGTAAATGGATACCTGCACAAAAAATATAAAGTTCTGTACCATTGCATATTTCAAGGGCTGCTAAAAAGAATAAATCAATTATGCAATACTGTCTTATTTAAATTCCTTACCATGCCCAAAGTTTTTGCTGCTCTTGGGACACCCGATACAAAATCTGAAAACATAGAGGGAATTTTCTATCACCTGTGCAGGTAGAATCAATGCCCTTCAGAAAGTTTTCCCATCTAGTTCACAAGACTATTCTTATTTTCACAGAGGCTTATCTTATTAATTTATCTAATAGCTTTTTCCATATGTTCAATCATATCTGATTCTCAGAATATGCCTGACCAAATCCTTGCAATTTTCTTGGCAGGGGTTCTGAAAAGTGGCTTGCCTAGGGCTGAGAGACAGTGACTGGCCCAAGACCACCCAGCTGGCTTTGTGCCTAAGATGGGGCTAGAACACATGATCTCCTTGTTATTAGGCTGGTGTCTTAACCATTACACCAAATTGTTTCTCTATCCATTAGCTAAAAGAGAACTATTGCAACTAGAACAGATTCCTTATAGATTGGCAAAGATATATAAAACAATAAAGACAAAATATAGGATATACTGGCCAAAAGGTAATGGTAATAAGAGTGGGAGAATCAGGTAAGATTGGGGGAACAAGATGCATAACTAATTTTAGGAAAAGAAATTCCTTTTAAAAATGCTGTCTCCTTTTCCTTTGTTTTTCTTTCAAAGGGTTTGATACAATGGCATAGGACATAGGTCATTTATGGATAGATATGCTGTTTCTTTTTCATTCCTGTGATCTAATCTTTTTTTTTCTGGAACATTCCCAGTCTTCAAGGTATGAGGTATGAAGGAGGAAAGAGACTGTGAGTTCACTTCACCCATGATACCTGTTCCAAAAATGGAGGAACAGAGTTGGATGCATATTTCCTCAGGTCCTGGGATACAACTGCCTTTTTGGAGTGACTTTATTCCATTTTGTTCAAAGTTGAACTGTAGAATTATAGAGGTGTGATGGCGTAGTGGTTAGAATGCAATACTGCAAGCAAACTCACTGATCATTCCTGGAGTACAATTCTGAACTGCTCAAGATTGACTCAGCCTTCCATCCTTCTGAGGTTGCTAAAATGAGGACACAGATTGGAGGCAATATGCTGACTCTGTAAATGCTATAAAACATTATGAAGCGCTTTATAAGTCTAAGTGTCAGCCTTCAAGATCTTCTACTATCGCTTTGCATCTTTCGGCTGCCATAAGTAACGGGGGGAAGGGGAGGTTAGGGATAGTCTGAGAAGTGAGCTGCGAGGTGGGTTACATTCTTCTGATTGTGTAATGAGGGGAGGGGTGGGGGAGCTATACACAATAGACGTTAGGTTTTCTATTCTCGCTTAGCTTCTTTTCTCTGCGCAACTGCAACCGCGTTATCAAAATATGCCTAAGCGTTCAACGGACAGAGGCTCATCATCACCCTGAAGGATGCCCACATGCATTCATATTCACAACTTCTAATTGGAAGTTTCATCGAACTATTGGGGTGGAACAACTTTCCATCACTTTGTATATGTGAATTGCGCACTAATTTCTCAGATTCAGAATCTTTGGTTGCTACCACTTCACTTTCAGTAAATATATCTTTTCTCTAACTAAAGAGTCTAAGTATTTCTTTCTGGATTTTGAATGGAGCTCCGCCTGACATTAATTCTGAATCTCTGCAACCAGCCCCACCCGGAGAGAATACCCAATTTTCTTTCCGAGGGGGCCTGGACATCCATGTCATCTTCAAAACTAGTGATCAGTGGAAGACCTGGAGCCATGCGTGAGGCAAAGATTCTTGCTTGGTACAGGAGAGCCCAATCGCAGCAGAGCTCCATTCTGGAAGAGGATCAGCTGTGAAGCCCAGATGGTGCGGTGGGGTTGGTTGGAAAGATCCGGAGAACGGAACCCCCCCCCTGGAGTCACAAACTTACCAGCCGGCGTGGAAAAGAGGAGCCATGGCACGAAGAAGGAAAAGAGAGAACTCTCACTGGCAATCAAGCCAGGAAACTCTTGATGAAGCTCTTGAACAACTCCAAGCTGCGACAAAGGTATGAAAGGGGGAGGGAAGCGCAGCCCAGCCAGAGCAGAAGCAGATGCAGGCCCCCTCTTCCCATAAATTCAATCCGACTCAGCAGCAAGCCCCGGGCCCTCAGCGGAGGTGTTGATTCCTAGAAGGCCGTAGAGCTCCTTGGCTGCCTCCGTTTAGAAGTACGATACGGGGGAAAATCCCAAACTTTGGATTTTTCCGAGCCAAGGTTTGGAGCTATATTGGAGAATACGGGGAAGGATTTTCCTCCAGAAGCAGCCAAGTGAGGTGTGTTACCAGGGCCCTGGAGGGTAACAGCTGCAGAGGATGAGTATGACCTTGCATAATGATATGCTCCCCAGTTGCTGAATTATAACTGTCCATGAATTGCAACTGTGGGCTATGGTTTGAGGACCCACTGGCAGAGCACAAGGTCGGATTAAGAATGAAGACCATCAAATCAGGGGCGGAGGTCCAGGTGGGCTGACTTACACCAGAATTCAGACAGTTAACCGGTCATATGCCGAGGCTGGTCCCAGGAAGCTCTCGAAGAAGCGTATAACAGATGGTTTAAATGAAGATGTGTACAAAAGAGAATGCTATTGCTAGAAGAAGGACCCCATTGACTTGGCAGATGTTTGTACTTGGCTGGCAGAGAAGTGGACGATGATCTTAACCCGAAGCAGCGGTTTTTTGGGAGGTTCTGGGTGGAGCAAGCTTCCCCCGCCACGTCCTCAGGATTCCCAAACCTGCAGAGGGGAGGAGTGGCAGGTACAAGGACCCAACACCTCGGCTGCTTTGTCGATGCGGGAAGGAACCAGGCTGTGAACTGCCAGAGTCAAGGCTGGAACCAAGGGAGGCACCAAAAGAAGGGGAAGAAACCTGAAAGTCCCCAGGAAAGCTCGCGAAGCAGCACAAGTCAAAAAGAGACTTAGCAGAGGTGCCCCTTCCCGCAGAACGATGACATCAGAAACCCCAGTGCGCCGCCTGAGAGGTTATATTTCGACTCGAAGATGACTTCCTGGTCAAAGGTCCAAGTGTGGCGCCTATGACCATTCTGGTGAAAGTTGAGGGTACACAATTCAGGGTCGAGGGGAAATGCTAAGCTCTGTTTAGATTCTGGTGCACAAGAATGTATAATGACACTGGAAAGTAGTGAAGAAAATGGGCCTAAAACTAAAACCTTTGAAGATGCCCATTTCCCTTTTGCCAACTAGATATGGTTTCAGTAGCTGGAGGTTGCCCTGCCTGTTTTGTCACGGAACCACTATAGATAATGATTCATGCGAGAGCATGATGAGAACTCTGCGTTTTATATTGTCGGTCTCTGGGGCTGGTAAAGCAACCATTAATACTGGGATTTCCCTGGCTACCGGAAATGGATACCCCCAGGTTAACTGGAGAAAGGGTTGTTGCACATACGCACCAAGCAGCGACTGGGAATAAGAGGGCAGATCCAGGCGGAATGCTTCAGGTCCCGTTGAATAGCTTCCACACAGTAGCTGAGGGCCTGTGAAAGGGGAGAAGAAAATCCCAAAGGTATGGGATTTAAAGAAGTGTTCAGTGAGAAGCCTCGGATGACCTTCCGCCTCACCGGCACACAGACTGTGCTATTGCAAAGTTGTGTGGCCCTGGGGTGAAGCTCCCGAAACCGAAGTTTGTACCCTTCAATGACCACCGGGAATGAGAGGAGCTAAGCACTGTTTATAGATAAATCATTGACGTGGTCTTCTTTTTTTTTTATTATTTATCTTTTTATTTCTTTTTCTCAGTTTTTTTTTTTTGTCTCAATTCAACCCTGCTAGACCCGGGTAGCGGCACCCCAGTGTTTATTCACATGAAAAGAAAGATGGTTCCAAACGCTGGTGTGTGGATTCACTTTAGAACATAAACCTTTCTGTGGAATAAACGCTGTACACCCCTTCCTTCATGAAGGACATGTTGGGTCACATGCGTAGGGGAGATTTTCACGAAAGTTGGATTGGAGAACGCCCATACTATCGAATTCAAATTAAGGAAGGGGATGCCAGTGGAGATGCCTTTTAACTGCACCGATGGGTTGCTCTCCACTTCAACTTCTTCCTTTTGTTTACAAGGGGCCCCAGCTGTATTCCAATGCAGATGATCAATCAAGTGTTACATGACATTTTACAGGGGGGTTCTGGCTTTATCTCTTGATATCATCTTATCTCACGGAAAACTCTGGCATGAGACATGTGAAACTAGTAGCGGTCTGGTTTCAACAGAATCCTGTTGTGCCGCTAGTTGTATGCTAAATTGTCAAAGTGTGAATTCCACCAAGACAAAATTCGACGTTTTGGAGATCATCGCACATTATCTGAAGGAATAGAAATGGATCCAGAGAAGGTTAGCGTGCCGTTTGGAATGGGCTCCACCACCGCACCAGAAAAAACTCTCAAAAGCTTTTTGGGATTTGATTTATAACCGGCCAATTCATCCCGATGTTTGATAAGATTATGCAATGCCCATCACCAAATCTCTTAACAAACAAAAAGGGGGGAGCACGTGAACCTAAGGCCCAGCAAGCCACTGGAGTGGTCCATGGTAGTGCCAAGCAGCTTTGAAAAGCTAAAATGACTGTTTGCTGCACGAACCAGTTGCTGACAGCACCCGGATATGGAACTCCCTTCGTGATTCAAGCCGATGCAAGTTGAGAGCGGTGTTACTTCAAATCAACGACGAAGGACTTTACAGCTTGTGGCGATATGCCCGTCCCGTTAAGCTGTCTGAAAAGGAGCAGAAGTCGGGCTGTCTGGGAAAGAAGCTTTTTTCATTCGCTGGGCTTATGACCTGGAGACTATCTTCCCTGGAAGGAGCAAAACACCCATTTGAGGTATGGGCACTGATCATAAGAATTTGGAAGCCTTAAAACGCCCCGGAAGCCTGTCCTCTAACAAAGTTCGGTGGGGTCCAGTATTTCAAGCTGTGTTCAAATTTCTCCATTGGAAGTTACATTCCAGGAGGGAAGAACTCTCATGGGGATGCCCTCTCTAAGACTACCCCAAATATAATATGTATGCGCCAGGAGGTGATATAAGCCCAATTTGTCTTCAAACCAAACATCTAGTCGCCCCAGTGTATCACCAGAGCCCCAAAAGACAGAAACAAGAATGGATCTTATCGAATGACTAAGCCGAACAATTCAAAAGAGCAGCTTTAAACTGGATGAATGGTTCCTGGCTTCATTCAAGTGACTATACATGTTAGAGATGGGTTTTGGCTTGGGTGGGGACCCCAGTTGTTGTGCCGCAGGGCTGAGGGTCCCAAATACGACAACAGGCCACATGATTCCTAAAGCAGCTAGCACTTTGGATTTGTGGAAGACCTGTACAAATCTGGTTTAAGCGGGCAGTTCTGGTGCCTACTTTAAGAAAGAACATTGAAGCTATGTAGCTAGCTGTTCCAATTGTGCTTGGCAAAGGAGACCTCCTGGTAAGCCCAGTAGATTGTATACCAAAAATGTAGCTGAAACAACGGCCCCCTGGAAGGAAATTCTCTATGGACTTTACTTAGTAGAATTACCCGAAATGCTGGTGGAAACGACGGTCATCTGGGTAGTAAACGATTGTTTTCCAAACAAGTACATTTAGCATACTCTTGTTCGAGATTCCATCTGCTAAGGACGCGTAACTGTTTATTTACATATCTATAGGTTACATGCGTTCACGGAACGCCATAATCTCTGACAGAGGGGTCCAGTTTACCTCAAAATTTTTGGAAAGAGTTCCTGACAGGTTGATAGGCTCCACCCAGGGATTTAAGCTCCGCCCACCACCTCAAACCAATGGGCCTGTGCAGAGGACTAATGCCTGTCATTAGACAGTTCTTAGACTTGTGAACATAAAATTATCAACAAGAATAACTGCTCCGACTTACTACCATTGCCGAAGTTGGCATACAACACACTCGTAGCTCAGTAGTACTTGGATTTATTCTCATTTAAGGTGGCTTCGGGGACAGAGATTTCGCGTACCCCATACCTGCACTTCCTCATTGGATGAATGGATACTCAACTCCAACTTAACTGGCCAGTGACCACACAAGCTTAGATGAGAGCCCATCAAGCTCCTAAGAAGTTTTGCAGACAAGAAAGATTCTCCACGAAAGATAATATAAAGTGGGCCGAGAAAAGTTTTCTGTCCACCAGATATCTACAGCCACTCACAAAATCAAGAAGCTTCGCTCCCTTTATGTGTCCTTTCAAGCTGAACGGATTCATCAATCCTAGTAACTGTCCAGCTTGAACTTACCCAAACTCCTTCGACGAATTTCATCTCGTTTTCCACTGTTAGTTTGCTACACTGACAACAGTACTTCTGACTGTTAAGACATACCGCTGACACCTCCCATACCAATACTGCAATTGAAGAGCGAACACATCTTTGAAGTTATAGAAATTCTCGCTCTCGCAAGATGGAGGGGTCCTCCATATCTTTGTAGGCCTGGAACGATTTCTCTCCCTCTCTTCAGAAAGCCGAATGGGTTAATCGAAACCGACGTTAAAGCCTTCTAAGTTGGTCAGGGCAATTTTCGTTCCAAGTATCCTGAATAAGCCTTAGGATTGTATTCTTTTGTAACTTGTTTAATGATTAATAATTGTCTTTATATTTTCTCTCTTCTCTCTTTTTAGGACTGTGGTTTTCCTTTTTTAGGGAAGGGCGAATGTCAGCCTTCAAGATCTTATCTACTATTCGCTTCTGCATCTCTTTCGGCTGCCAAAGATAACGGGCGGGGAAGGGGACGGTAGGGATAAGTCTGAGAAGTGAGCTGGAGGTGTTACATTCTTTCTGTGTGTTAAATGGGGCGGGAGCATACAATAGAGTTAGGTTTCTATTTCGCGATCGCTTATGCTTTCCTTTTTCTGCTGCGCGAACTGCAACCCCTTATCACAAATAGTGCCCAAGGTCATGGCATGAGCCTCATCATCACCTGACAGATGCCCACATATTCATATTCACAACTTCTAATTGTAAGTTTCATCTGAACTATTGGGGGGGAACACTTCCATCACTTTTATGATGTGAATGCGCGCCTATATTTCTCAGATTCAGAATTCTTTTGGTTTGCTACCACTTCACTTTCAGTTAAAAGATATCTTTTCTCTAAACTAAAGAGTCTAAGTATTTCTTTCCTGGATTTTGAATGGAGCTCCACCTGACACTAAGTGCTATTGCTATTGTTATTACATCATGGGGAAAATTATTTTATATTGGCAAGGAAGCTTTCAAAAGTAAGCAACAATTGTGCTTCCTTAATAGCAACAGTTAACAGTCAGAATCGAACTGCTGGCAGTAGGCGGAGTTAGCCTGCAATATTGCATTCTAACCACTGCACCACCATGGCTCTTAAAATTATGTGCATCCAGATTATGAGCATCCATGGGGAAAGGAGAGAGAGGAATGATAAAACGTGTTTTCATTGAGAGGAATGATAAAACATGTGTTTTCATTGGAGCACAAATTCTGTCCCTCATGTACTTGCATGGGTTGTTGTAATGAAAACATAGAAAAATACGGATTTCATTGTGAGGTTACATTTTATCATCAATGAGGATACTTCTGAGAGGAAGAATATATTGAAACAACATTAACAGGAAACAACAATCTTCTACTTTCACAATCCCTAATGCGGCTCAGAAACCTCTTACTGTATCTGCAATGAAAGCAGAAGGAATTTTCTCTGATCTTTATTCTTTCATAGCCTCAAGGAAAAATACAGTAGCTGAAATAAATAGACTCAGACATGCAAAAATTAATACAGATTTCAACAGGTCACCTGGATTATTTATTTCCTAGCACTACTTCAATCCCCCCCCCCCGGTGTTCAAAATCCATTAGTTTCTGGACAGTTTATGCAAATATGAACAAGACATACCTTCTATGCCATCACCATTGAAATCCCCTACAGCAACTGAATAACCTGTCAAGCATGAAAATGAGAAAATGAGAACTCAAGAATTAATATTAATAATTCAATAATTCAAGGAGATATTCTATTTTGAGATGCACCCAAAAACATTTTTAGACATCTTTTTAAAAATAAACCTGGTTCATGGAGCTCCTGAAATCATTTTCATGTTGACTAATAGGGGGTGCTATTTCTCTTTCAAAATTGGAAAAAACTGAACACAGGTAATCCTCGACTTGCGACCACAATTGAGCCCAAAATTTGTTGTCAAACGAGACATTTGTTCAGTGAGTTTTGCCCCATTTTACAATCTTCCTTGCCTCAGTTGTTAAGTGAATCACTGCAGTTAAGTTAGTAACACAGTTCTCAAATGAATCTGGCTTCCCCATTGACTTTGCTTGTCAGAAGGTCGCAAAAGGGGATCACATGACCATGGGACAGGGCAACCGTCATAAATATGAGTCAGTTGCCAAGTGTCTGAATTTTGGTCACATGACCATGGGAAAACTGCAAAGGTCAGAACTTTGACAAACGGTCATAAGTCATTTTTTTCAGTGCCTTTGTAACTTTAAATGGTCACTAAATGAACTGTTAAGTCAAGAACAACCTGTGCACAATTGCAGAAATGGAATTCATTATCCAATACAGCTTAAGTATAGACTACATTTTTAAAAATTATTACTTGAACAAGGAAAGTGCAAACTCTCAAGTAAGTACTAGTCATTTTTATTTTGGCTATATTTTGGACAGTTCTTCTTTCAGAAACATCAAAAACAGACATACTTTTGCTGATCGCATTGGGAAGCTTCATCCCAGTGAATGTTATGATGAAGAGAATGCCAAGATTGGTTTTATCACACATTTAAAAGATTTCCTGTTTCACATTTAAGTACCCACCCAAATAACTGTCATCAAAAGTAGCACTAGCTGACCGTGTTGCTAACTGGTGATTGTATTTAGTTGTGTAGACTTTAGCGCTGTATTTTGACACAATCTCAGCCACTTGATCAGAGATTAGCTGGCCTGGAGAAAAGCAAAAGGGAATATCTTCAAATAACACAGTTCTGAGCAGATATTTGTTGCTTTGTCATAAAATGCAATTCTATAATGTCAGCATGGAAACCAGTCATATTGTTGGGAGCAAGATGCTGACTCTGTAAACCACTTAGAAAGGGCTGTAAAGCAATGTGAATCAGTATATAAGTTTAAGTTCTCTTGCTATTACTAGGTAATTGTGAATAGGACTATAGAGGAAAGCCAAACTAAGTCTAGAAATAAATTAAAAGTTTTTGGTTAAGTTCAGTGAAAAGGTATCAAGAATTTAACCAAGTGTATCTTTGGCCTGACAAAAGGGGTAAATACAACATGATCCTATGTGACATATTCACAATTAGGATATGATCTATAAGCCCTTAGCAGAAGTTCTTCTATAGTTTATACAAGTATACTATAGCATAGATTTAACAAGAGTGACCTGTATCCATTATTTAACTATCTGTTTGAGTAGCTCAAAATTCAGCAAATGCACTTTCATCTAATTCCTAAACTGGAGTTTCTGGCTAAATCCACAATTGATAGCAATTAGCAGGAAAAACCTACTCAGATTAATCTCCACAACAGTATTCTGTGGTAGAAAAACAGCAATCTTGCAGCATCATAAAGACAGATCATATTCATTGCTATTTTTGTATCCAGGATCCTAATTTACCAGAAGCATGAGGCATCAAAGCCTAATGTGCAGAGGTGTATAACCAAATCTCCACAACTTCTCTTACTCAGAAAAGTCATTTTCAAATTTTGAGCAGAGCAACAGCTTAGTTTCATAGTTAACTGTGGCAAAAAAAACATATCTGGACTGCAAAAAAACAGACGACAAATTTAATGGAAGTAAAGAGTTTGCTGCCTCCTGATAACTATCTAGTAGCCCAAATAGTGTATTTTGATTGAATTACATTTGATATAAATATGTAATTTGATTAAATGTAAATGGTCATTACTATTTGAAAATTGATCTGTTTCAGGAATGTGTAAATAATATAATCATTGTTCACATATTCTATGGTTAGGCCTCTGCCTGTCACTAGGAAATGTTATTTTACATTGGGATTTCTGTAATATTCAGAAATACCCTAAAAAGATATTTTTGCTCTACAAGAGGAAATCTTCCAAAGTTAAATGCATTTCCCTTCCTACAGCTGCTTATAGCCTTATGAGGATCAGGCACCTCATAACAGCTAAGAAAAATCAATAGGAAAAAGACTAAGCATTCCCATAACATGTCTATTTCAGCTACTTCTAACTCACAGTATTTGTGGAATGAAAAAAATAATCATTTTGTTTTACATTAGGCAAAAAGTAAACAAATTATGTAACTGTCATTTTATTCATCAAATCCCTTGTTTTACCTTGCCAATAAAAACTTCCAGGTCCTCCAAGTAGAACTCTGTCTTTCTAGAGAGGAAAGACAGAGAAAAAGAGATTTTTTTATTGTAATATCTAAAAATAAATACTCAAGACGAAGCTGAACTTGTTAAAATATTAATAAATATTGTTACAATATTGTTACAATATTCAATAAAGATTGCTCCACTGTGTCTGATCAAATATTTTTTTTTGCTTTTTCAAACATGTCTCAAACTTCATGTAATTTCCTTCACAGAGAATCCTGGCCAATCTAATACTAGTATTTCTGTTTATTTTCCACCATATTGTTAAGTTAATTCATATTTTGTGGTATTTCAACTTCCCTGTTTCACATTTCTGTAATATTCTGTGACTGTTTAAAAAAATTTATAGGAAATTTTGCATGATACATCTCATTTAAATCTCATTGCTTCCCCTTGATTGAATGGGCACAGTTAGGCAAATGCATTATTCCCTCTCAATCTTACTGAAAAAAATAATAATTCTCACCAACCGTATAAAATGGTTAAGACACTAATGGTGTACATTAGTTGCAAAGCTAAGACATAATTTAGGGGTGTGAACATGAGTTTGCTGAAGAAATGAGTGTCCTCTCTTTTCTAACCTCTTCCAGGAAATATTAGGAGGTAGAAAAGATCGGAAGCATCACCTTCTAGGTTTACACCAACTGTGGTCTATGGCAGCTGTGGAATGTAGAATGATAGCAGGTAGAAAGAGAAAAACAGACCATTCGAACCACCAATGAACAACCGAACCAATCAGCTGCTCAGAATTTAAATATGGCTCCAAATGAACAACTAATCACATGACCAACTGACCAAATTGGCACACAAGACATCTATAAACTAAGGAGAATAGTACAAGAAAAACCTGCTGATGATGTTACCTGGTCTGGTAACAAAATGTTCAGAAACTAAACTGAAACAAGCTTGGAGAGCAAACTACTGCCAAAATTTGAAACCCGAGCTACAAGTATTTTCTATTATTTCAAAGAGAAAAAACAGTGTTAGGATGCAAAGACTGCTCCTTTCATGCATGTGTCAAGATACACACACATTTGAAAGGAAAGCTTATGGTGTAACATTACTTACTTCATTTTGATAAAAGCACCCTAACCTTATCCTTGAGGATGATAAAGTTTAAACAAAAAAATCTAGATCTCATTGGTTTCTGATACTGGTTTATTTTATCAGGCTACATTTTTACTACATTTAATTTCTGGTTTGAACATTGTATTCTTATTCGGATGCTGTGATAAGTAAGTTATGACTTGAATAAGCCTTATGTCTAGGGCCGAGGCGAACCTATGCCAGACGTGCCGGAACTGGCATGCAAAACCATTCCCCCCAACACACGAGAGCTTGCCCAGAAGAGCCCCACTGCACATGTGTGCGTGCTGCCGCCATCCGACAGCTGATTGTTGGTGTGCATGCGTGGGTGTGTGCATGGGAGACACGTGCACATGCACAGATGTGCAGTGTGCGCTGGGGGTAGCAGGCGCATGTGCAGAGACATGTGGCATATGGAGGGATCGTGCATGCATGCGCAGAGATGTGCAGTCTGCAGGAGTGATCACATGCGCATGTGCAAAGGCACCGCAAAGGGAATCGCACATGCATGCAGAGGCGTGTGGCACGTAGCAAAGGGCACATGCATATGCAGTGTGAGGAGATCACGTGCGCAGGTGCAGGGGGTGGGGGCAGCGCTCATTGCCTTCTGAGTGCTGGCACGCGAGCACGCATGCAATTATTGACACGGGAGCCTAAAAGGGGTTGCCACCACTGGTCTTCCCCCTCTTCACCACCTCTACGGGGTGACTTAGCCCCGAAACACGGCTTGGGCCACTCCAGCAGCGAGCACAGATCGAAACTGCGCATGATCACAGATTTCGGTCTGTCGCCGAAAAAGCTCCTCCAAGGGAGAAAATAAATTTTCTGTGCTACGTATCAAGTGCAGTCCTTTGCCTTGGACAAGGCAAGCTGAGATTATAGAAATGACATTCTGCTCTTTCTTCTCTTTTATTTCCAATATTTGGTTATTGAAATTCACTGCTTCTGTTCATGTTGGACACATTTTCTGTTACTATATAATGACAAATGTATGTACAGATAGAATATATGTACACTGTCTCCGTGTATATGTATATTTATGTACATATCTTTTATGTATCACATCATTTTAAATTAAAATTTCAGAATTAAAATAGGTTTAAAATATGAAAACAAACATAATTTTTTAAACCAAGTTCTCATCCAAGTGTAAAGGAACAAGTTCCGGTAAAGAATTAACATATCTCATTTTTTAGCCATTTATTTTCTTTGAGGATTTCTTCCCATGCAATCCTGGACAAAATAAATAATTTCATTTAGGACAATTTCATCAAAAAAGGCAAGATGGGGATCATGACTGTGCCATTAAAGCTCCACCTTTTACACATGCATGCAATTTTGATATATGATACAGAAAGGGTGGGGCTTTGATGGCATAGTCATAACTGTGTTTTCTTTTTTATACCCCTCCCCCACCTCCTGAACACGCCAATACTTCACAGCAACTTTACAAAAGTATATATTTAAGGCCACAGGAATGAAACAATAATATTTCCGTGTAAAGTTCCTGTGGTCAATTTTCCTGCCCAGGGTTGGGCTTTTTAGATACCTTGCCCTCTACTGTGGAGTTCTGAGATAGAAGGAAACATACAGAAATAATTTCCATACCTGGGTAAAATCAATGCTGAATCCACCTTGACAAAAGCCCTGTCCTTCAGCATCAGTGCTTGCTAATGGCAACAAGAAATAATGGAAATGTTTGTAAAGTTGTATAATGCAAAATTTCTGCACAACATTAGCAAAGCTGGTGTGCAAACTGAGGAGTCTGTGACAGATGCTTTGAGGGCAAGGATAATGCAAAAAAGTTCTTACATCTGGGAAGGATAGTTTGAAGGGGGAAAATATGGAGGAAGTAATCAGTGTTTTGCAATCTGGATCCCTTATGGAGTGTCAAAGTTTCCAGAAGAGAAGAGGAACAGGGGGACAGTGCTAATTCTAATCTCTTTTGTTTCAAAATAACACTATGCTGTAATTTATTGTAGGAAAATTCAGTCCTTATAGGAAATATCCTTGGAGGCTGTGGCTCTTCTGAATAGTCTTATATTAAAAGTTGTTATTCTACCTTCTTAGAAACCTCTTTGTTTTTCCATTCCATTTCCCCACACCACTGTGAATAGCTCATAATTCATTCATTCTTACCTCCTCCCTATTTTTTAGTCCACAAGTACTTCTTAGGGGGTAAAAGGTGATGAGAGGCAGTATTCGGTCCTGCAAATTCCTCACTTACATTTTTAGGTGATACAGGCCAGTTACAAGGTGATCACCTCACCAGCTGCTTTTGAGAATGCATTTCAGTGAGAAGTAACCTTGCACTTCCTACAACTGGGACAAAACTACATAGCTGGCAACCTGCTAAGAGAAGCACAGCCAACTATGTATTCTGCTTGACAGACACATTTCTGAGATTGAACTAGGCACTGAAAACAAAATTGTTAGCCACTATCCTTCTGACATCAGTTGACAGGACTTCATAGGGCTTTCTCAATCTGATATTGTGCAGGTATAATCTACTGATATACTGAACTAATGAGAGAAGGGTTTGTTCTGCATTATTACGAACAACATTGGCTTAAAATACTGCCTGTTTCAAAATATAAATGTGAAAGATAAGCATGCTCTTTTCTTCTATATTTACAACGCAGTTATGACCAGACATAGCAATGAAATGCAGTTTGCATTAAAACAGGAAAAGGCATTCCTCTGCAGATCCCTTGAAGGCTAGGAGAGAGTCCAAGAAGCTTTTTATGACATGGTTAATCCTCTGACGAAAGAGCTTCAGAAAAGAAATGCTAACAATCTTTTCATTTGTATATTCTTCTGATCTTGGTCTTTCTTTCAGTATAGTACTTTAAATAGATGATTGGCTGGAAGAGATGTTAAGCCAACCCAAAATGATTTCCTGAATTCTTTTAAATCCTACTCGAAATGGGCCACATATACTCCAGTTCCTACATAATTTGGATTTGCTACATTATTTTCCCCCAATCTCCTAACAGACCAGCTTATTCCACTCAGTTGAGAAAAAGGATCAATTCAGGAGTGAGTACGAAAGGATAAAGCTCCCTTTATGATGTCACAATCTGTGTCTTTATCATTCTGGTATCATCATGGTTAGATACAAGCTTGTGAAATCATAGAGATTGTGGTGGGTGTGGGGGAGTGGGAAGCAGAACAAGCAAATCCAAATCATACTCCATTCATTTTCAGATTCAAATCTTCAAAGTATTTTCTATGAAATCCAACTCTAGAGAAAGTACTAAAAAGATAGATTTGCCCTCTCTCAATTGTTTTCTCTGTTAAGGAGCCACCCAAATGACTGCAGAGAGATGAAGGAACAATGTGGGAAATATGGATGTTTAAGACACATTCCTTCCAACGATGCATGCAATATGATGGTACATAGAAAACAGAATTTGTGCTGTAATTGTAACAACATTTTGTACATACTTGATCTGCAAGGAGCATATTCAACAGCTTTAGACCCATCGTGAAGATAACAAGTTCCCACAGGTTCCCTCTGTGCTTTCTGCTCAGTTCTCCAGTGATATAAAGGAGCACATGCCTGCAGATGGAAATATTTAGAAAGCTCTTTAAAAAGGGCAATGGCCATGGGAAATATCAAGGGAAAAGAATGGTTATGACCAAAAAGCAATCTCTGAACAAACAGCTATGGAAAACAAAGAAAAACACCAATGTGCTGATGATAAGTCTATTCAACTGAATACTGTTTACCGACTGGATACACTTTTCAAATAAGATACATTATGTGTGTTTTAAAACAACCAGGTTAAAGATTCCTCTCCCTCCCCCCCAAAAAAGTACATTAAATTTGCAACAAGCCCTGCTGTGAGTTTGCTGATATTGCTAAACTATGAAGTGGGAGGAATCAATGTGCTGTATTTTACAATTCAGTTAAGTAGTGGCTTCATGCATGTGTTCAAATGAGCCAAGAAAATTTAAGGGGAAAAGCTTGTACATCAATTTTATGCTAATGTGCAATGAAGCTGAGATAATCTCTATAAAGTATGATTTAGTCTTAAGTATGATCTTGAGCCCATGCAATTGAGTTACAGTTGACAGACCTAAGATTTCAATACAAACCGGGTCATCCCTTTATGCACACTGACTGGAAAATTCTGGAACTTGAAGTCCACAAATCTTAAAGCTGTTGAAGTTGAGAAACACTGATTTAGACATTTCCTTTTCTATTTTCAAAGTCTTAAATATGATTGCCATAGTATTCAGTGAACTAGTTATATAATGTCAGAGTTTTTCTATCTCCACTGACACCCAATCAATCCCTGGACCCAATTTAAAATACTGCTTTTAAACCTCTAATTGATTTTGGCCCTGATTAATTGACAAAGCTATATTTATCTACTGGATGTTAAAGCCATCTATGGCTCTGATCAAAGAAGTGACCTATAAGGAAGAACTTTTTATATTATTTTCAGAATTTATATTTGGATATTGTAAAGTAATTCAGTTTGGCACAGAAACAATATTTATTTAGTCCCTTAAACCTGTTTTGATTGCAACACTTTTAGATTAGACACTGGTTTATTTTGTTGTGGTTCTTTTTTATATAATGGGCTGTGGGTTTTTTTGCTGCTAGATCCATTTTTATTTTATCATATGTTTTAGCCTTAAAAACATATGGTCATGTTCCAAAAATGTTTTATTGCTTATATTCTGTATCTCATATTATGTAGTCATGGTAGTGGTGTGTGACAAGCTTTAAAATGAAGACTTACCAAAATTTTATTTTCTTTAGATCTCACAGACGCCCCAAACCACTGATGTGATTTGAATTCCAAAAGATCATCTGGAGCAAATTCTCTGTTGCCTAGAAGACAAAATATTTAGACAGAATTCTGTGAACATGACCTTGGAATATGACAACATCCTAACTTTTAATGAATATCAAACTCTCCGAAGTGATAACAGAAGTACACACAAATATAACTAGTTGTTTCATCACTTGACACATTTATAACTTCACAGCTAAGCTTGTGAACTGATGCCATTGAAAGATCCTGCAACTGAGATAATGTGAGGTTGTAAAGTTGTATCTAAAGAGACCAATCTAGAATGATTCATGAGCACATATTCTTCAAACACAATATTAGCCATATTCAGCCTGCTTGCCTGAATGCTGTTTCATCATAGACTCTGAGATACATTTCTCTGAGACTTGATAAGGGTCAAAGTCCATTAGAAAATGACTAAAGTACAAATATTCTCCTCATAAATTTAACAGAATGTGACTACCGGTATGTAATATGTTCATTATGTCAATAAACTGAAATGGAATTTTTCCTTCCTTCCTTCCTTCCTTCCTTCCTTCCTTCCTTCCTTCCTTCCTTCCTTCCTTCCTTCCTTCCTTCCTTCCTTCCTTCCTTCCTTCCTTCCTTCCTTCCTTCCTCCCTTCCTTCTCATGGAAAGAAAAATTGTGCAGAAAATCAGAAGTCTGATATTTAAATTACATACAAGGAAAGTTAGGACTGGTACATAAAAAGCTGACTGCTTTTTAAGACCATACAGCAAAATATTAATCAAGGAATGCCAGGATAGAAAAATCATGCCTTCTAATTAGAGAGGGTCCCCATATTTAATAAGAAAATAAGAGGCCAGTATTTAAGATATTTAACTGTGAATGGGTAATCTACATTTCAGTGCACTTTCAACCACTGAGGACTGCTAAGTAAGGTATAAATTTTACAAACAAATACAGAAATCAATTCTGCAATTGTCATGCAAGGACTGTTGTTTATTTTAAATATTTATTATTACAAAGATCAGTACAATTAAAGCTTAACATTAAAGATAAAATTTCTAGAATAAAATAATAACAAATACAATTTATGTTGAAGTCATAATTTGACAGCCTATCAATTGCACATAAACAAGAACATGGCCTAAGCTATAATGCTTAATCCTTAAATTGCGAAGGCCTATGGGCTCTTGTTTATTGTCGCTTGACCTAGAAAAAACAATTTTGGACCCCTCAGAAAACCTATGCAAGAATATACAAAACACTACAGATAAAATTGCTTGTATTCATACCAAATATTGACACACTTTTTTATATACCGTATATGGTATCCAATTGACCCTTGAATCCAAATTATGTAGTCTGATGTCATGGGAAAGACATTCTCTGCTTTACCCCATACTTGCTTAACCTCTATAATTTTACAGTATTCTCAGAGGTGGGATTCTACCGACTTGGACCGGTTCAACTGAACCGGATGTTAAAGTTACATTTGGTTCACTGAACTGATATTTCAACCCCCACCCACTCCTTCCTTCCTCTCCCCATGCTGATGGTATTCCAGCCCCATTTGTAAGAGGGTCTTCTGTGGCTTCATGTTGATGCTACAAGGAAAGAAACCCCAAGACGGAACCTTAAGGCATTTCATAATCATCCAATCAGAAACAAGCCAGAAGGAGATCATAGTACATGGTATTCCAAACTATGGAAAAGCCCAAAATTCTAAAAGTTATCCCTCAGGAAACTGATTAAAATAGTCAAGGTCATTCAAGATTGCTCAGAGACATTACCACCCAATCTTTAACCTTACTAAACATGGTCAATTTGTTAATAGTGCATGATTCAAGCTTTGCTCACTCATCTCTTCAATCCAATGAGTTCACCAAAATATCCCCAGGTTTTATATTATCTATCCACTAACTTTCTTTAGAAAGCACCTCAGACTATACCTCCGAAGACTATACCAGCAGAGCGAAACAATGCTCTCATTAAGCATAGTTGGTAATGATTAAAATCCTCTCTCCTGTGAGTCAGCAGCTCCTCTGTTAACTTGGTAGACTGCTGGCAATGAATCTAAACTTCTTTGTATGCTATCCACCTTGTAAGGAAATCTCTGACTCTTTAAGCATATTATTGCTTCCTGTTGGGGAAATCCCAAAGAAATATCTGTTTCTGCCAGAAAGCAAAACAGCTGATTTAAAATCTTACAAAATCTTAACTCTTAAAATCTTAAATCTTATAAAATCTTATAATACTCATGTACTATAGGCTAGTTGAAATTCTACACTTAATTTTCTGCCTTGTCAATTGTACAAAAATTTCTGGTAAGAAACACAATTGCATTCTTATTGTGGGTTACCATAATGATCTGTGTTTGAAACACAAACAAAAATACTACACTCTAAACCTATTGCATTTTAAGACATCCACAACAGGAAGTCACACACAGAATTTTGACAACTTAATCAGAGGGATTCCAGAAACTCATTCTGACTGTGTGTTCTTATATTCCTGCTAGTATGTGGCTCTCTGCTTGATCCACAACGAGTTGCAGACAGTCACAAATTCATATGCTGTCATTGCCATATCAGTTAATTTTTAAGATTCCATGCTTTTCTTAAGGCTCATTTCCCCATAACTATAAGAACAGGTAGTCCTCGACTTAAAACAGTTCATTTAGTGACTGTTCAAAGTTACAATGGCACTTTAAAAAGTGATTTATGACCATTTTCACATTTACAATCATTGCAGCCTGCCCATGGTCACGTGACCAAAATTCAGATGCTTGGCAACTGATTGATACTTCTGATGACGATTGTAGTGTGCTGGGGTCATGTGAGCCCCTTTTGTGACCTTCTGACAGGCAAAGTCAATGGGGAAGCGAGATTCATTTAACAACAGTGTTATTAACTTAACAATTGTAGTGATTCACTTAACTGTGGCACAAAAAGTTGTAAAATGGGGCAAAATTCATTTAACAAATGTTTCACTTAGCAACAAAAATTTTGGGTTCAATTGTGGTTGTAGGTCGAGGACTACCTGTATTTAAAACAGAACTTCAAAAATTGGCTTTCATTTATCCCCAAATACAGTAACATTTCACAACATAAATCTCAATATAACACTGCATAAATCTCAATACAGAAAGCCATCAATTCATCACAGCCACAGCAGATCCTTATCATAAACTAAAGATGAGGGAAACCATCTATTATAGTAATATTTTAATTTTACAGCTTCAAGAAGTGCTTTTCAAAATTAGTTAACTTTCTGATAAAACTTTCAAAATGCACTTCCCCTGCCATCCCCTTTCTGGAATGCAAAAAAATATGCTGTAGGGCAAGGGTTGTACTATATTCCCAATTAAAATACCCAGGCTTCCTCATCTGTTATGTTTCCAAGGGACACTGGGAGTTGCAACTCAGAAAGGGCGTTGGTACTTACCTGATACGGCCATTCTCTGTGAGCTGTGAAGAGCATCCAGAGATGGGAGGTGCTTCAGTCTCTTCTGGAAAGGCTGGGCTAAAAACTCCGGGATGCTCCCTCCTCCTCCACAGACCTCCTCCTTCAGCATCCCCCTCCACTCCTCAGCGTCTTATGCGAAACTGCGAGTGCCATAAGTCCAGAACTCATCGCCTGATCTAGATCCCTGACTGGAACAGAACCCCACCAAGACGAAAGAAATGGTGGGCTGGTGCTCTTTCACAGCTACATAGAATGGGCGTATCAGGCTCAAAATACTATATGCCCTTCTCCCAGTGGATGTTCAGAGCATCCAGAGATGGACATGCCAAAGCTTGGCCTGTCCTTCGGGAGGACTCCATCTGGAACGAAATCCACTTCCGATAATTCTGTGGACCCTCTGCAGGCTCTTCTGCCAAATGAAGCATCCGGCTGAGGCGTAGACATCAATTTTATAATTTCTGATAAAGGGGATGGTAAGCCCAATTTGGTCACTCTGCGAAATTTTGATCTATGGAGGCCTGTGTGGTCCATGCTGCTGATGTTGCCGCACTCCCTCTTAGTTTGCAGTGGGACTGTAATGCCCTTAGCAACTGAGATGGACTAGCATTTCGTAAACTTTTTACTATGTGGCTCTTCAACCCATCTACCGATGAGTCGTGGACGACACCTTTTGTCCAAGGTGAATGGGTTGAAGGTAGAAATAGAGCCTGTCCAGATTTTCGAAATGCTTGCTGTGCGGTCTAGATTAAGATGCGTAATTGCCCTTTGGCATGATAAGTCTATGCCACTGAGGTTCCAGCCTATGAGATGGTTTCAGACAGATATTTGGAAGACAACTCCTGCGCTCTGATCGCGCAGGTTGGAATTATAGCTTATAGATAGAGAACAATGGGTCCAAATGGAGAATCACTCTGTCCGCATGAAACACGTACAGGTCCTTACGGCATTGACAAATGCTTGGCCAATTCGGAAATTCTTCTAGCTGATGTGATTGCAGTTAGAAGGCACTTATATGTCAGGTAATTTAAGGACTATGCGTTTCTTAGAGCGCTCGAATGACCAGGTTATTAAGAGCGGTTAATACCTTGGTTGAGATCCCAGGTGGATAGTGGTGAATTACAGGAGGTCATAAGTTTGCCAGCACCCCTTGCAGAAAACTGCGGACAGTAGTGGATTCTCCATTGACCATTGTTCACTCATAAAGTAAATTCAACCTTCCCGGCGCAGAGTTGGTCCTTCCAAATATCTGTCATAACCATCTCATAGGCTGGAACAATCAGTGCGCAAGACATTTGACATGCAAAGCGGCAACTTACGCATCTATCTAGTACCGAACACAGCATTTCGAAAATCTGAGGCTCTATTTCTATCTTTTCAACGCCATTCACCTTTGACAAAAGGTTGTCGTCCCACGACCATCGGTTTAGATGTGTTGAGAGCCACCATAGCCTAAAAGTTACGAATGCTAGTCCATCTCAGTTGCTAAGGCATTACAGTCCACTCAAACAAGGAGTGCCGGCAACATCAGCAGCATGGACACACAGCCTCCATAGACAAAAAATTTGCAGAGTGACAAACTTGGGCTTCACCATCCCCCCTTTATCAGAGAAATTATAAAATTGAGTCTTACGGCCTCAGACGGATGCTTCATTCTGGCAGAAGAGTCCGAGAGGGTCACAGAATTATCGGAGTGGATTGGTCGTTTGCCAGTGGGAGTCCCTCCCTGAGGGACAGGCCAAGCTGATTTGGCATGTCCATCTCATGGATGCTTCTGAACATCTCATGGAGAAAGGGCTGATTAAGTATTTACCGTGAGTACGCCCATCTCTCTGTAAAGCATGTGAAGAGCATCCAGCCCCACCATTTCTTTCCGTCTGGTGGGGTTCTGTCTTCCGCTCAGGGGATCTAGATCAGGCGATGAGGTTCTGGACTTGGCACTCAGTTTTGCAAAGGACGTGAGGAGGGGAGGGCGGATGCTTGAGGAGGCAGGTCTGTGGGAGGAGGAGGAGCATCCCGGGAGTTTTAGCCCGCCTTTCAGAAGAGACTTGGATGCACCTCCCATCTCCTGGATTGTCTTCACAGCTCACAGAGAATGGCCGTATTCAGTAAGTACCAACGCCCTTTCTGAGTTGCAACTCCCAGTGTTCCCTTGGAAACATAACAGATGAGGAAGCCTCGGTATTTTAATTGGGAATATAGTACAACCCTTGCCTCTACAGCATATTTTTTGCATTCAGAAGGGGATGGCAGGGGAAGTGGCAGGTTTGAAAGTTTTTATTCAGGGGGGAAACTTAACTAATTTTGAAAAAGCACTTCTACTGAAGCTGTAAAAATTAAAATTAATTACTAATAAATAGATGAGTTTCCCTCATCTTTAGTTTATGATAAGGATCTGCTGTGGCTATGTGAATGAATTTATGGGCTTTCTGTATTTGATGAGATTTATGCCAGTGTTATATTGAGATTTATGTGTGAAATGTTACTGGTATATGGGATAAATGAAGCCAATTTTTGAAGTTCTGTTTTAAATACAGGGTAGTCCTCGACCTACAACCACCAATTACCCAAAATTTTAGTTGCCTAAGTGAACATATTGTTAAATGAATTTTGCCCCATTTTACAACTTTTGTGCCACAGTTAAGTGAATCACGTACAATTGTTAAGTTAAATAACACTTTTTAAATGAAGTTCTCGTTCCCCATTGACTTTTGCCTGTCAGAAGGTTCACAAAAGGGGCTCCACATGACCCCACACACTACAATCGTCATCAGAAGTATCAATCAGTTGCCAAGCAAATCTTGAATTTTGGTTCACTAGTGACCATGGGCAGGCTGCAATGATTGATAAATGTGGAAAATGGCTCATAAATCACTTTTTAATTAGTGCCATTGTCAACTTTGAACAGTCACTAAATTGAAACTGTTTTAGTCGAGGACTACCTGTTCTTATTAGTATATGCGGGGGAAATGAGCCTAAGAAAAGCATGGAATCTTAAAAATTTAACTGCAATATCGCATGACAGCATATTGGAATTTGCTGACTGTCTGCAACTTCGTTGTGGATTCAAGAGAGAGCCACATACTAGCAGGGAATATAAGAACACACAGTCAGTAATGAGTTTCTGGATCCCTCTGATTAAGTTTGTCCAAAATTCGTGTGTGACTTCCTGTTGCTGAGATGTACTTAAAAATGGCAAGAGGTTTAGAGTTGTAGTTATTTTTGTTTGTGCTTTCAAAACACAGAATAATTATGGTAACCCCACAATAAGAAATGCATTGTGTTTCTTACCAGAAATTTGTTACAATTGACAAGGCAGGAAAATTAAGTGTAGGAATTTCAATAGGCCTATAGTACATGAGTTATTAATAAGATTGTTATTAAGATTTTAAGATTTTAAGAGGTTAAGATTTTGTACAAAGATATTTAAAATCAGCTGTTTTGCCTTTTCTGGCAGAAACAGATATTTCTTGGGATTTCCCAACAGGAAGCAATAATTGCTTAAGAGTCAAGCATTTCCTTACAATGGTGGGATAGCATACAAGAAGTTTAGATTACATTGCCCAGCAGCTCTACCAGTTAACAGAGAGCTGCTACTCACATGGAGAGAGGGATTTAATCATTACCCAACTATGCCTTAATGAGAGGCATTTGTTTCGCTCTTGCTGGTATATCGTCTCGCGAGGTATAGTCTGAGGTGCTCTTCTAAAGTAATTTAGTGGATAGATAATATAAAACCCTGGGGTATGTGGTGAACGTATTGGATGAAGAGATGAGTAGCCAAAGCTGAATTCACTGCACTATTAACAAATTGACATGTTTGAGTTAAAGTATGAAGACAAACAATGCTGCATTTAAGCATGGTTGGTACATGTCTGCTGAGAGCAATCTTGAATGACTCTTGACTATTTTAATCTCAGTTTCCTGAGGGATTAAAACTTTATAGAATTTTGGGCTTTTCATAGTTTGGAATACCCACTGTACTATGATCTCCTCTGGCTTGTTTCTGACTTGGCATGATTATGAAAAATGCCCCATTTAAGGTCTACGTCTTGGGTTTTCTTTCCTTCTGTTAGCATCAACACTGAAGCACACAGAAGACCCTCTTACAACATGGGTGCTGGAATACCATACAGCATGGGCGAGACGAAGGCAAGGATGGAGGGTGGGGGTTGAAAATATCAGTTCAGTGAAACCAAATGTAACTTTAACATCTAGGTGTCAGTTGGAACCCGGTCCAAGTCGGTTGTCTAGAACCCACCTCTGAGCAATACTGATCAAACATTATAGAGGTATAAGCAAGTATTGGGCGTACAGCAGAGGAATGTCTTTCCCATGACATCAGACTACATAATTTGGATTCAAGGGTCAATTGGATACCAATATACGTATCATAAAAAAAGTGTGGTCAATATTTGGTTATGAATACAACATATTTTATCTGTAGTGTTTTGTATATTCTTTGCATAGGTTTTCTGAGGGGTCCAAAAATTGTTTTTTTTCAGGTCAAGCGACAATAAACAAGAGCCCATAGGCCTTCGCAATTTTAAGGATTAAGCATTATAGCTAGGCCATGTTTCTTGTTTATGGTGCAAATTGATAGGCTGTCAAATTAATGACTTCATACATAAATTGTATTTGTTATTATTATTCTAGAAAATTTTTCTTTAATGTTAAGCTTTAATTGGTACTGATCCTTTGTAATAATAAATTATTTAAAATAAAAACAGTCCTTGCAAATGACATTGCAGATTATGTTCTGTATTTTGTTTGTGTAAAATTCTGCATACCTCTCACTGAGCCAGCTCCTCAGTGGTTGAAAGTTGCCAACTGAAATGTAGCATTACCCATTCACAGTTAAATATTCTTTAAATACTGGCCTCTTATTTCTTATTTAAATATGGGACCCTCTCTAATTAGAGGCATGTTTTTCGATCCTGCATTCCTGATAATATTTTGCATGTATGGTCTTTAAAAAGCAGTCAGCTTTTTATGTTTACCACTCCCTCAACTTTCCTTGATGTAATTATAAATATCAGACTTCTTGATTTCTGGCACATTCTTTCTTTCCATGATAAGGAAAGGGAGGAAGAAGGAAGGAAGGAGGAAGGAAGAAGGAAGGAAGGAAGGAAGGAAGGAAGGAAGGAAGCGAAGGAAAAATTCCATTCAGTTTATTTGACATTAATGAACATATTACATTACGGTAGGTCACATTCTGGTTTAAATTTATGAGCGAGATATTTGTACTTTAGTCATTTTTCTAAATGGACTTTGACCCTTATCAAGTCTCAGAGAAATGTATCTCAGAGTCTATGATGAAACAGCATTCAGGCAAGCAGCTGAATAAGGCTAATATTTGTGTTTGAAAGAATAATGTGCTTCTATGAATCATTCTTAGATTTTGACGTCTCTTTACGATACAACTTTACAACCTTCACATTATCTCAGTTGCAAGGATCTTTCAATGGGCATCAGTTCACAAGCTTAGCTGTGAAGTTATAAATGTGTTTAAGTGATGAAACAACTAGTTAATTGTGGTGTACTTCTGTTATCACTTCGGAGAGTTTGATATTCATTAAAAGTTAGGATGTTGTTCATATTCCAGGTCCATGCTTCACAGAAATTCTGTCTAAATATTTGTCTTCTAGCAAACAGAGAATTGGCTCCAGATGATCTTTTGCGAATTCAAATCAATCAGTGGTTGGGGCCGTCTGAGATCTCAAAGAAAATAAAATTTTGGTAAAGTCTTTCATTTTAAAGCTTGTCACACACCACTACCATGACTACATAAATATGAGATACAGAAGTATGAAGCAATAAAACATTTTTGTTAACGATGACCATATGTTTTTAAGGCTAAAACATTTTATGATAAATAAAATGGATCTAGCCAGCAAAAAAACACCACAGACCCATTATATAAAAAAGACCCACAACAAATAAACCAGTGTTTCTAATTCTAAAAGTGTTGCAATCAAAACAGGTTTAAGGACTAAAATTAAATATTTGTTTCTGTGCCAAACGAATTACTTTTACAATATTCCAAATATAAATTCTGAAAATAATATAAAAAGTTCTTCCTATATAGGTCCACTTCTTTGATCAAGCCATGATGGCTTTAACATCCAGTAGATTTAATATAGCTTTGTCAATTTAATCAGGGCCAAAATCAATTAGAGGTTTACAAGAGCAGTTATTTTAAAAATGGGTCCAGGATTGATTGGCTGTCCAGTGGAGATAGAAAAACTCTCTGACACTATAAACTAGTTCACTGCAATTACTATGGCAATCATATTTTAGACTTGAAAATTAGAAAAGAAATGTCTTAGAATCAGTGTTTCTCAATCTTCAAAGCTTTTAAAGATTTGTGACTTCAGCTTCCAGAATTTTCCAAGCTTCAGTGATGCATAAAGGGATGACCGGTTGTTATTGAAATCTTAGGTCTGTCAACTTGTAACTCAATTGCATGGCTCAAGATCATTACTTAAGACTAAATCATACTTTATAGGAGATTATCTCACGCTTTCATTGCACATTAGCATAAAATTGATGTTACAAGCTTTTCCCCTTAAATTTTTCTTGGCTTCATTTGAACCATGCATGAAGCCACTCTTAACTGAATTGTAAAATACAGCACATTGATTCCTCCCACTTCATAGTTTAGCAATATCAGCAAACTCACAAGCAGGTCTTGTGGCAAAATTATAATGTACTTTTTTTGGGGGGAGGGAGCAGGGAATCTTTAACCTGGTTGTTTTAACAACACACATAATGTATCTTATTTGAAAAGTGTATCCAGTCGGTAAACAGTATTCAGTTGAATAGACTATTCATCAGCACATTGTGTTTTTCTTTGTTTTCCATTAGCTGTTTTGTTTCAGAGATGCTTTTTTGGTTCAATAACCATTCTTCTTCCCTTGATATTTTCCCATGGCCATTGCCCTTTTTAAAAGAGCTTTCTAAATTATTTCCATCTGCAGCATGTGCTCCTTTATATCACTGAGAACTGGAGCAGAAAGCACAGAGGAACCTGTGGGAACCTTGTTATCTGTCACGAGGGTCTAAAGCGTGTTGAATATTATGCTCCTTGAGATCAAGTATGTACAAATGTTGTTACAATTACAGCACAGACTTCTCTTTTTCTACTGTTACATTCATATTGCATGCATCGTTGGAAGGAATGTGTCTTAAACATCCATATTTCCCACATTGTTCATCATCTCTGCTGCTAGTTCCATTGGGGTGGCTCCCTTAAACAGAGAAAACAATTGAGAGAGGGCAAATCTATCTTTTTGATACTTTCTCTAGACGTTGGATTTCATAGAAAATACTTTGAAAGATTTGAATCTGAAAATGAATGGCGTATGATTGGATTTGCCTTGTTCTGCTTCCACTCCCCCACACCACCACAATCTCTATGATTTCACAAGCTTGTATCTAACCATGATGAACCACGAACTGAATAAAGACCACAGATTGTGACATTCATAAAGGAGCTTTATCCTTTCGTACTCACTCCTGAATTTTATCCTTTTCTCAACTGAGGTGATAAGCTGTCTGTTAGGAGATTGGGGAAAATAATGTAGCCAAATCAATATTTATGTAGGAAACTTGGAGTATATGTGGCCCATTTCGAGTAGGATTTATAAGAATTCAGGAAATCATTTATTCGGGTTGGCTTAAACAATCTCTCCAGCCAATCATCTATTTTAAAGTACTATACTGAAAGAAAGACCAAGATCAGAAGATAATACAAATGAAAAGATTGTTAGCATTTCTTTTCTGGAAGCTCTTTCGTCAGAAGGATTAACCATGTCATAAAAAGCTTCTTGAGACTTCTCTCTAGCCTTCAAGGGATCTGCAGAGCAATGCCTTTTCCTGTTTTAATGCAAACTGCATTTCATTGCTATGTCTGTTCATAACTGCGTTGTAAATTATTGGAGAAAAGAAGGCATGTTATCTTTCACATTTATATTTGAACAGCAGTATTTTAAGCCATGTTGTTCGTAATTAATGCAGAACAAACCCTTCTCTCATTAGTTCAGTATAATCAGTAGATATACCTGGCACAATATTCAGATTTGAGAAAGCCCCTTTGAAGCCTGTCAACTGAAAATGTCAGAGGGATTAGTGGCTAACAATTTTGTTTTCAGTGCCTAGTTCAATCTCAGAAATGTGTCTGTCACAGAATACATAGTGGCCTGTGCTTCTCTTAGCAGGTTGCCAGCATTGTAGTTTTGTTCCCAGTTGTAGGAAGTGCAAGGTTACTCCACTGAAATGCATTTCTCAAAAGCAGCTGGGTGACGGTGATTCACCTTGTAATGGCCTGTATCATCACCTAAAAATGTAAAGTGAGATTTTGCAGGAACCGAACTACTGCCTCTCATCACCCTTTTACCCCTAAGAATTACTTTGTGGACTAAAAAAATAGGATGAGGAGGTAACGAATGAATGAATTAATGAGCTATTCCACAGGTGTTGTGGGAATTGCGAATGTAAAAACACAAATGAGAGTTTCGTAAGAATGTTAGAATAAACAACTTTTAAATAAGACTATTTCAGAAGAGCCACAGCCTTCAAGGAATTTCCTAATAAGGACTGAATTTTCCTACAATAAATTACAGCATAGTGTTATTTTGAAACAAAAAGAGATTAGAATTAGCACTGTCCCCCTGTTCCCTCTTCTCCTTCTTGCGAAACTTTGACACTCCATAAGGGATCACAGATTGCAAAAAACATGATTACTTCCTCCATATTTTCCCCCTTCAAACTATCCTTCCCAGATGTAAGAAACTTTTTTGCATTATCCTTTGCCCTCAAAGATCTGTCAACAGACTCTCAGTTTGCACACCAGCTTGCTAATGTTGTGCAGAAATTTTGCATTATACAACTTTACAACATTATCCATATTTCTTTGTTGCCATTAGCAAGCACTGCATGCTGAAGGACAGAGGCTTTTGTCAAGGGATTCAGCATTGATTTTACCCAGGTATGGAAATTATTTCTGTACTGTTTCCTTCTATATCAAACTCCACAGTTTAGAGGGCAAAGGTATCTAAAAACAGCCCAACCTACCCCCCTCCCAGGCGCAGGAAAATTGACCACAGGAAACTTTACACGGAAATATTATTGTTTCATTCCCATGTGGGGCTCTTAAATATCATACTTTTTGTAAAGTGGTGTGAAGTATTTGGCGTGTCAGGAGGTGGTGGAGGGTTTATAAAAAAAGAAACACAGTTATGGACATGCCATCCAAGCCCCACCCTTTCTGTATCATATATCAAAATTGCATGCATGTGTAAAAGGTGGAGCTTTAATGGGGCACATCATGATCCCCATCTTGCCTTTTTTGATGAAATTGTCCTAAATGAAATTATTTCTATTTGTCCCAGGATTGCATGCGGAAGAAATCCTCAAAGAAAAATAAACTGGCTAAAAAATGAGATATGTTAATTCTTTACCGGAACTTGTTTCCTTTACACTTGGATGAGAACTTGGTTTAAAAAATTATGTTTGTTTTCTATTTTAAAACCTATTTTAATTCTGAAAATTTTAATTTAAAATGCTGTTGATACATAAAATAAGATATGTACATAAATATAACATATACACTGAGGACGTTTTGGTGGTTGGTGGGGACATATATTTCTATGTGTCGTACATACATTTTGCGAGTTATATAGTAACAGAAAATGTGTCCAACATGAACAGGAAGCAGTGGAATTTCAATACAAATTATTGATAAACAGAGAAGAAAAGGCAGAATGTCATTTCTATAATTCAGCTTGCCTTGTCCAGGCAAAGATGCACTTGAATACGCTGAGCACAGAAAATTTATTTTCTCCCATGGAGAGCTTTTTCGGCGGCACAGAACCGAAAATCTGTGATCATGCGCAGTTTTCGATCTGTGCTCTGCTGCTGGAGTGGCCCAAGCCGTCTGTCGGGCTTAAAGTCACCCCGTAGAGGTGGATGAAGAGGGGGGAAGACAGTGGTAGGCCAACCCCTTTTTTAGGCTTCCCGTGTCAATTAATTGCATGCGTGCTCGCGTGCCAGCACTCAGAAGGGCAATGAGCGCTGCCCCCACCCCTGCACCTGCGCACGTGATCTCCTCACACTGATATGCATGTGCCCTTTGCTACGTGCCACACGCCTCTGCATGCATGTGCGATTCCTTTGCGGTGCCTTCTGCACATGCGCATGTTGATCACTCCTTGGCAGGACTGACACCATCTGACTGCGCATGCATTGCACGATCCTCCATATGCACATGTCTCTGCACATGCGCCTGCTACCCCCAGCGCACACTGCCACATCTGTGCATGTTTGCACGGTGTCTCCCATGCACACACCCACGCATGCAACACCAACAAGTCAGCTGATCGGATGCGGCAGCACGCACACATGTGCAGTGGGGCTCTTCCTGGGCAAGCTCTCGTGTGGTTGGGGGGAATGGTTTTGCATGCCAGTTCCGGACGTCTGGCACTAGGTTCGCCCTCGGCCTAGACATAAGTATTCAAGTCATAACTTACTTATCCAGGCATTCCGGAATAAGAATACAATGTTCAAACCAGAAATAAATGTAGTTAAAAATGTAGCCTGATAAAATAAACCAGTATCAGGAAACACAATGAGATCTAGATTTTTTTTGTTTAAAAACTTTATCATCCTCAAGGATAAGGTTAGGGTGCTTTTATCAAAATTGAAGTAAGTAATGTTACACCATAAGCTTTCCTATTCAAATGTGGTGTATCTTGAACACATGCCATGAAAGGAGCCAGTCTTTTGCTCTCAACACTGTTTTTTCTCTTTGACAATAATAGGAAACAATACTGTAGCTCTGGGTTCAAATTTTGGCAGTTAGTTTGCTCTTCAGCTTGTTTCAGTAGTTTCTGAATTTTTTACCAGACCACGGTAAATTCAATCAGCAGCGTCTTTTCTTGCTACCTATTCTCCTTAGTTTATAGATGTCTGTGTGCCAAAATTTGGTCAGTTTGGTCATGGATTAGTTGTTCATTTGAGCCATATTTTAAATTCTGAGGCAGCTGAATTGGTTCGGTTGTTCATTGGTGGTTCTCAATGGGTTCTGTTTTCTCTTATCTACCTGCTATCATTCTACATTCCACAGCTGCCATAGACCACATTTGGTGTAAAACCTAGAAGGCGTTGATGCTTCCGATCTTTTCTACCTCCTAATAATTTCCTGGAAGAGTTAGAAAAAGAGAGGACCACTCATTCTCAGCAAACTCATGTTCACACCCCTTAAATTATGTCTTAGCTTTGCAACTAATGTACACATTAGGTTCTTCAACCATTTTAATACGGTTGGTGAAATTGATTATTTTTCTTCTAGTCAGATTGGAGAGGAATAATGCATTTGCCTAACGTGCCCATTCAATCAAGGGAGCAATGAGATTTAAATGAGATGTATCATTGGCAAAATTTCCATAAATTTTTTTAAACAGTCAACAGAATTAATTTACAGAATGTGAAACAGGGAAGTTGAAATACCACAAAATATGAATTAATTAACAATATGCGTGGAAAATAACAGAAATACTAGTATTAGATGGCCAGGCGATTCTCTGTGAAGGAAATTACAGTGAATTTGAGCACCATGTTGAAAAAGCAAAAAAAAAATATTTGACATCAGACACCAGTTGGAGGCAATACTTTATTGAATATTTGTAACAATATTGTAACAATATTTATTAATATTTTTAACAAGTTCAGCTTCGTCTATTGAGTTATTTTATTTTTAGATATTTACAATTAAAAAAATCTCTTTTTTCTCTGTCTTTCCCTCTCTAGGGAAAGACAGAGTTCTACTTGAGCAGGACTGAAGTTTTTATTAGGGCAACGGTAAAACAAGGGATTTGATGAATAAACATGACAGTATACATAATTTGTTTACTTTTTGCCTAATGTAACCAAATGATTCAATTTTTTTATTCCACAATACTGTGAGTTAGAAGTAGCCTGAAACTAACATGTTTATGGGAATCTTAGTCTATTTTTCCTTATTGATTTTTTCTTAGCTGTTATGACGCGTGCCTGGATCCTCATATACTGCTATAAGCAGCTGTTAGGAAGGGAAATGCATTTAACTTGGAAATTTCCTCTTGTAGAGCAAAAAATACTCTTTTTAGAGGGTATTTCTGAATATTACAGAAAAATCCCAATGTAAATAACATTTCTAGTGACAGCAAGAGGCTAACCAGTAGAATATGTGAACAATATTATATTATTATAACACATTTCCTAACAGATCAATTTTCAATAGTACCATGACCATTTACCATTTAATCAAATTACATATTTAATATCAAATGTTAAATTTCAATCAAAATACACTATTTGGCTACTAGATAGTTATCAGGAGGCAGCAAACTTCCTTACTTCCAATTAAAATTTGTCGTCTTTTTTTTTTGCAGTCCAGATATGTTTTTTGTGCCACAGTTAACTATGAAAACTAGCTGTTGCTCTGCTCAAAATTTGAAAATGACTTTTTCTGAGTAAGAGAGTTGTCTGGAGATTTGGTTATTACACCTCTGCACATTTAGCTTTGATGCCTCCATGTTCTGGTAATTAGGGATCCTGGATACAAAAATAGCAATGAAATCTCTGATCTGTCTTCTATTGATGCTGGCCCTGAAGAGCAGATTGCGTTTTTCGCTACCACAGAAATACCTTGTTTGGAGATTAATCCTGGAGCGTATGGTTCATCCGCTGCTAATTTGCTCATCAAACTTTATCCAGAACTGCCAGTTAGGAATAAGATGAAAGTGCTTTGCGGATTTTGAGCTACTCAAACCAGATATTTGGAAATAATGGACTACAGGTCCACTCTTGTTAAATCTACTGCTATTTAGTATATCTTGTGATAACTTATAGAAGTAACTCTTGCTAAGCGGCTCTATAGATATATTCTAATGGTGAATATGTCACATAGTATCATCTTTGTATATACCCTATTTGTTCAAGCCAAAGAATATACCTTGGTTAAATTCTTACGATACCTTTTTCACTGAACTTAACCAAAAACTTTTTAATTATTTCAGACTAGTTTAGGCTTTCCTCTATAGTCCTATTCACAATTACTAGTAATAGCAAAGAGAATTAAAAACTTATATACTGATTTCATCAATTGCTTTACAGCCCCCTTTCTTAAGTGAGTTTTACAGAGTCAGGCATCGTTGCTCCCAACATATACTGGGTTTCCATGCTGACATTATAGAATTTTGCATTTTAATGACAAAGCAACAAAATATCTGCCCTCAGAACTGTGTTATTTGAAGATATTCCCTTTTGCTTTTCCTCCAGGCCAGCTATCTCTGATCAAGTGAGCTGAGATTGTGTTCAAAATACAGCCGGCTAAAAGGTCTACCAAAACTAAATACAATCACCAGTTAAGCAACACGGTCAGCTAGTGCACTTTGATTGACAGTTATTTGGGTGGGTACTTAAATGTGAACAGAATCTTTTAAATGTGTGATAAAAACAACTTGGCACTTCTCTTCATAATAACAATTCACTGGGATAATGCTTCCCAATGCGATCAGCAAAAAGTATGCTGCTGTTTTGATGTTCTGAAAGATAAACTGTCCAAAAATTAATAGCCAAAATAAAAATGACTGATGTACTTACTTTTTGAGCTGTTGACTTTTCCTTAGTTCCAATGTAATAATTTTAAAATGTCTAGTTCTATACTTAAGCCACTGTATGGATAGATGACATTCCATTTCTCACATTTTTGCACAGCAGTGTGCTCCTTGCTTAACAGATTTTCAATTTCAGTGACCATTTTAAAGTTACACAGGCACTGAAAAAATGCGACTTATGGACCGTTTGTCAATTTCTTGACCTTTGCAGTTTTCCATGGTCATTGTGACCAAAATTCAGACCAGCTTGGCAACTGACATCATTATTCTACTAGACCGGTTTGCCCTGTCCCATGGTCATGTGATCCCCTTTTGCGACCTTCTGACAAGCAAAGTCAATGGGGAAGCCAGATTCGATTTGAGAACTTGGTTTCTAATTAACTGCAGTGATGTACTTAACAACTGAGGCAAGGGAAGATTTTGTTAAAATGACGGGCAAAAATCACTGACAAATGTCTCGCTTTTGGACAACAAATGTTCTGGGCTCAAATTGTGGTTCGCAAGTCACGCGAGGATATTACCTGTGTCAGTTTCTTTCATCATTTTTGAAAGTAGACTAATGCACCCCTACGTTAAGTCAACTGAAAATGATCGCAGTAGCTCCAATGAACCAGGTTTTATTTTTAAAATGATGTCTAAAAATGTCTTTTGGCGTGCATCTCAAACGTAGATAATCTCCTTGAATTATTTGAATTATTAATTATCTATTCTTGCAGTTCTCATTTTTCTCATTTTCATGCTTGACAGGTATTCAGTTCGCTTGTAGGGGATTTCAATGGTGATGGCATAGAAGGTATGTCTTGTTCATATTTGGCATACACTGTTCCAGAAACTAGCATGGATTTTTGAACACCTGGGGGGGATTGAAGTAGTGTAGGCAAATAAAATAAATCCAGCGTGACCTGTTGACAATCTGTCATTAATTTCATGTCGACTGTCTAATTCTCTCAGCTACCTGCTATTTTCCCTTGAGGCTATGAAAGAATAACACGCTCAGAGAAAATTCCTTCTGTTTCATCAGATAAGTAAGAGTTTTGGGGTTGGGTTGTGAAAGTAGGAAGATTGTCTGTTTCCTGTTAATGTTTTTCAATCATATTCTCCTCTCAGAAGTATCCTCATTGCATGATAAAATGTAACCTCACAATGAAATCGTATTTTTCTATGTCTTTCATTACAACAACATCTACCTC
>BHFT01021068.1:0-56752 GCA_004320025.1 Laticauda laticaudata
CACGTGAATAAAACCTTGTTTTCCTTGGATCAACGAATCTTTTGGTGGTTTTTTATCTGCTTCCACCTCACAATACCGATGGATGCTGGTAGGCAGAGGCAGAATTCCCCCCCCCTTTATTTTCTTCCCCAAAAACTAAGCCCAATCACATAGTTTCACAGCGAAGCACAGGTATCGAGCCAGTATTATATGATGGTTATTTTTTTCCATAGCAAAGGGAATTGCCAATGATATCACTGTTGCCCAGGGGATGCCCAGTTGAGTGCTCCGTTTGTGTCCCCACCAAGTTGCCCACCAAAGTGGTACCCATTAATCTATTCACATTTGCTCACTTTTGAACTTCTGGGTCAGCAGGAGCTGGGATGTTTGGACAGGAGCTCACCTGCCCAGCAGCAGTGATGGGTCTCGAACATGAGCCTGCTGATCTAACCTCATGAGCCACCACACTCAAAGGTATATGTATATTTATATATACATATGTATGTATGTATGCATGTATGTATGTATGTATGTATGTATGTACACACACACAGATTGTATTAAGATTATCATAGTAAAATATTAATATGAAAATAAAGATAGCAGGGAAATGGGGGAAAGAAAAGAAAGGCATGTGATAAAGAGGAAGAAAGAAAAAAAAGCATTATTGACTTCCAACTGAAGTACAAAATAATATTTCACTCTCAACGTTTGTCTCTTACATTTTTGGTAATACTAGCCACTGCTGTAACAACAATCTAATCGAATCAACAACACCCAAAGTCAAAACTTCATTTTTTTTTCCTGTCTCGTATACAAAGTCTAGAAGCAGTTTCTAAGGAGAAACAAAACTAGAAGCATTCTTCGATTAAAGCAGTTAGTTTTGCCATCTCTGCCAGCAACCTCACTTTTCCCTCCATTCTTGTATTATGAGGATTTATCTTCTCTGCCTCTTAAGCTTTCTTGACTTTCAGCCAATGCCCAGTGATGTCCTCTCCTCAGTCCTTTTTCACATTAGGAAATGTGGACCACCAGAAAGAGTTTGGAAAGAGATGCCTCAGAAAACACAAGCAGTAGCATTTAAATATTTGCCGGGTATAATCCAGGTTATTCTCTGGTCTAATTGCAATAAAACCACCTTTTAACTTAGGAGCCCTTGAAGTAGCCATCTGGCCTGGCACATGTCCTTTGACCTCTGGCATCTTGGCTCATTTAAGATAGCCCAAGAAGTGGGCAAAAGACGTGGTGGCTCAGTGGCTAAGATGCTGAGTTTGACAATCAGAAAGGTCGGCAGTTTGGTAGTTCAAATCCCTAGCACCGCGTAATGGAATGAGCTCCCAGTACTTGTCCCAACTTCTGCCAACCTAGCAATTCAAAAGCATGTAAAAAAATGCAAGTAGAAAAATAGGGAGGCCTTTGGTGGGAAGGTAACAGCACTCTGCCGTGCGCCTTTGGCGTTTAGTCATGCTGGCCACTTGACCACGGAGTCGTTTTCGGACAGCGCTGGCTCTTCGGCTTTGAAACAGAGATGAGCACCACCCCCTAGAGCCAGAAATGACTAGCACGTATGTGCCAGAGGAACCTTTACCTTTTACCTTTAAGAGGTGGTCTGGGTGGATCCAGGGAAGGCCAAAGTACCATTATGGGTAGACATACCATCTCTGATAGAGCAAGTGGTCTGTTTTAAACTTGGCATCTTTTTTTTAATGTTGCCTTTATTGATTTTATAAATTAACTCAAGGTGGTAAACATACCTAATACTTCTTCCTCTTTTCCCCACCAGAACAACCCTAGGAGGAGAGTTGGGTTGAGGGAGAGCGAACGACCCAGATTCAGCCAGCTAGCTCCATGTCTCAGGCAGGACTAGAACTCTAGAGTCTCCAGGTTTCTAGTCTGGCACCTTTACAACTAGACTAAACTGGCAACTGGACAGAATTGGATTAGAGATTAGATTAGATTAAATTAGATATTGGAAATTGGATTAGAGACTGGATTAGATTAGGATTAGGATTAGATATCTACCTCTAAGAAAACTATGCCAGGGGCAGATATTTTTGCCAATTACAACCTCACTACAAAATCTTTTGAGGACAAGTGCAGTGTCTTGCACAGCTGCAGATGTTCTGGGAAGAGACTAGGCTCAGGCCTGACTTGGGGACAGTCATGGTAAGCTTGATAACTAGTTTTTGTAACGGGCAGTCGGAATAACCTTGAGGGTCAGGAGGAAGAAATACAACTGAGACACCAGTTGGAAAAAAGAAAGTTGAGTCTAAGGCAGAAAGTAATGTGAGAATGAGTCTCAGACTTGACTTTTCCTAGTTCTCATTAAAATAAAGGGGGAGACACACTCTCAGGCCTGTCTATGGAGATTCTCAGTCCTCCAAGTCATGGTTGTCCCAAAGGTGCTTTTTCAAGAGGCAGCTGGACTTTCTGGTTTTTCTTTGAAGATGTTTTGTTTCAAGCTGAAGAAGCTTTTTAGATGAGAAGTGTTGAGGTAATTCCCCATTAGGAGAATGAGTGCACACAGGGAGACGTAGTGAGAGTGGTGAGGAATAACACACAACCAGCACATAGATACACTGNCAGTCCAGGGATAATCCAAATATCAAAGTCCAGTATCATAAACAGTTCAGTAAATAGACTCACATCAAATCCAAGAATAACAACAATCAGCAATAGTCAATCGGGAAATATTCAGGAAACAGTGAACATCAGAACATCGACCAACTAGCAACAATCAACAACAGGACTAAACAACCCAGGTTTCTGGCTCCATCTTATGACCATTTGAGAAACCATACCCAATTACAATTTTAGCATTCCCTTAAAGAGACAGTATTAAAATGTCTATCCTGATTTATATATTTCCAACCCAATTGTTAGGTGACTTAGATTCCTAACAAGAAGCGAAACATCTTCAAAGAAAAACAAGAAAGTCCAGTCCTCCTGTTTCGAACCTGGCACCTTAGCACTTAGCACTTAGACTTATATACCACTTTATAGTGCTTTCCAGCCCTCTCTAAGCAGTTTACAAAGTCAGCGTTTTGCCTCCAATAATCTGGATCCTCATTTTACCCACCTCTGAAGGATGGAAGGTTGAATCAACCTTGAGCCTGGTGGGATTTGAACTGCCAAATTGTAGGCAGCTGGCTGCAGAAGTAGTTTGCAGTCCTGCACTCTAACCACTGCATCGCAGAAGCTCTTAACCTTAACCATTAAATACTAGGAATTAAATTATATTAGAGATTAGAGATTAGATTACATTAGAGATTAGGGATTAGATTACATTAGAGATTAATTTACATTAGAGATTAGATTACATTAGAGATTAGGGATTAGAATACATTAGAGATTAGATTACATCAGGGATTAGCAATTAGAGTAGAGTAGATTATTAGACTACATTGAAAAAGCACCTTTGGGACAACTCTCAAACCTGCAAGATTTTGTTAGTGTAATCTCATAATAAAAATAATATTAGCATTTGTAACTTTGATTTCCCAGTCTGGACCATTTCAAAGGGCTAACAATGTCTTCTTCTGGGAAAAATTGGGAAGGGGACCTTGTTAATCCAGCCCCAAAACCAAGGAAGGCACACAGATACCTCTGGCAGCTTGTTTAAAGAGAGAAGCAACCTAGAACTAAGGAGACATTTCCTGATCCTGAGAACAATCAACCAGTGGAACGGCTTGTCTTCAGAAGCTGTGGATAGTCCATCACTGGAGGCTTTGAAGAAGAGACTGGACAGCCACTTATCTGGAATGGTATAGGGTCTCCTGCTTTAGCAGGGGGTTGGACTAGAAGACCTCCAGGGTCCCTTCCAACCCCATTATTCCATCTTCTATGTTCTAATTGTATATTTTATAAACCACTTCAAGATGTTTTGACATAAGTAATAGTATAAAGCTATATTAAAGAAAGCAAGCACAGTGAGATTTATAACAGGAACGTCCCTGCTGCTCTCTGTAAATCAGCAAAGGGTAGAAAAAGGGAATTTAGAAGGACAGCTGGACCATCAGCCATCTGTCAGCTCAGAGGACAGAGCCTTGAAAGCAGCCTCCAGGATTTATTTTTAATGTATTTATTATTGGTGTATTTGTCAGATTAATACCTGGGCTTTTCTCCAAGTGTTTGAGGTAGGCTACAGGTGGATTTCCATTTATTTTAACTTAGCAACCATCATGCTGAGGGGGGACATTGGATAGGTAGAGAATGCTTGGCTGATAACCCTGTCTGAGATCCAGGTGGGCATCAACCAAGTCTGTTCTTGGTCCAACATTTAACTCTGGATTCACATCACACGGGGGGTTGTTCTGCTTTTGAACACCGAAGCCTCATGCAACATTGATCAATAGGCATTCATCAGATTAGACAGCTCTGAAAGATTTCGGAAAGCTGACTAAACTAAACCAATATTGTACGATTGGCTTTTCCAGTGTGGAAAAATGGCTGGCTCAGCTGCCCTCCCACTTAGAAAAACTAATACTTAACCATTTGGGTTTTTTTTAAGGCCATCTGGTTAAAACACTGGAGGTTCTGAAAAAGAGATTAGATAACCATTTTTCTGAAGTGGTACAAGTAGTACTTGATTTATCACAATTCAATTAATGACTGTTTAAAGTTACAACAGCACTCATGACTTGTTTTAGCATTCCCATGGTCATAGCTTTGGTCATGATCAAATATTTCAGACTCTTGGCAAATGACTCATATTTATGACAGCTGCAGTGTCCCTTTTGCACAAGCAAAGTCAGAGAGGTAACCAGATTTACTTAACAATGTTAACGTGTTACTAACTTAACAACTGCAATTATTCACTTAACAACTGTGGCAAGGAAAGTGTGATGGCCCAGGGTGGGATACAAAATAGTCACAAAAACAGGTGAAGCCCCTTTTATTCCTTCACTTTGCTCCAAAGCTCCAAATATCCTTGACTGGAGACAAAAAACTCCTCCTCAAGCAGTTAGGAAAAGGAGGAAATGCTGTTTAAACTAAAAATGCCTATAAATTATAAAGAGTAAAAATAACACAAACCATACTGAAGCAGTTAAGGGAACCAGGCAAGATAAGGGCTTGAAGATGTCCACAGATATCAAAACACACACTGGGAAGGACGCCAAACTCAGAGAGGAACGACAGACTAGAGATATTTCCATGCTTTGTTTTCAGCACTGGCCCATACCTATGTCCATCCTTTTAACCAGTTCTCACAGCTGCAGCCCATGAAGAGGATCAAGGCCCTTTCCTCCCCTATAGACCATGCCATTCATGTCTCTTCCTTATCCTCTCCTCCCTGCATGACCTAGAATGGAGAGGGGATGGGCCTGGGTCTTCTCTGCTCTTCTCCAACCTCCTCCACAACCTCCGGAGCCACATTTCCATTCCGTCGGCTGTTCTTCCTCTCCCTTGGAGTCAGTCTTCAACAGAGACATGACACAAAGTCATAAAATGGAGCAGAACTCCCTTCACAAATGTTTCATTTAGCAACAGAAATGTTGGGCTCAGCTGTGGTTGTAAGTCGAGGACTATCTGTGTGTCCTGCTTGAGCAGAGGGTTAGACTGGAAGACCTCCAAGGTCCCTTCTAACTCTGCTATTCTGTTGTATCAAAATGTTTTTTTTAAAGGCAGTTGGGCTGATTTTTTTGAGGAAAAAGAAGACGTTTTGCTTCCTATCCTGGAAGCTTCATCAATCGTATTTCTTTTTCCTCAAAAATTCAGTTTAGGTGCCTTTTCAAAAAGAGAAACCACTTTTGATACAACTATGACCTGGGTGACTGAGAATCTTCATAGACATCTGTTATTCTGTTCTGTTATTCAAAACCATCTTTAGATGTTGGGTAGGTTAGATTCTGATCCAAGAAACCTTTGGATGCGCACTGACCTTCTTTTAGTAGTTAAGAAAACCAATCAACCCAAGTCTTGAAATGCAACTGATAAAAACATTCAGAGTTTTACTTCAAGGCTGTGGGAGGTTTGGCAAAATAAATCCTCAGACATGAATAACTTGTGTAGGTCTATCTTGGCTATTTTATATACCTCACTAAAGAGTTACTACCCAGAAATAGCTTCTGCTTTTTAAATAAACCAAGCTATTTTTAAGCCTGTAAAAATATGGTTTCAAAGGAAGTATTTTCATGGAAATTAATTAGCTTCCGAAGGTTTTTAATTACAGCTCTGTGATATGGGCAGGCTAATTATCTAATAATCCTATTTTGTGCAAGCAAAGAAGATTAATACAGAATGCCCCCAGCCCAAAATCTCTCACTCATCTTCTCTTATGATGCTATAGGTGGCTTTAATTCATTTTTTTAAAAAACACCCTCTATTCACCTTCCTCTCAATTTGCTTTTTAGGTTTATTCTCTGAATGCCTAAAGAAACACACAGAACTTAGAGATGCAGGCTTGTTCAGCACCTAACAGTCTTTTTTTAAAGTATTTTAAGGATACTAAGATCAAAAGGGGTTTGGAAAACACATGGGTGGTATGGTCCACTCCAGCTTCTTACAAAGTGCCTGCATATGCAACTATAACTATAACTATAACTATAACTATAACTATAACTATAACTATAACTATAACTATAACTATAACTAATAACTAGTATGTATGTATGTATGTATGGTTTTATAGTTATGTTAGTTTATAGTTATAGTTATAGTTATAGTTATAGTTATAGTTATAGTTATAGTTATAGTTATAGTTTAGCATATATATACATATATATTATATGCTGTTCAGCTTCTTTGGGTATTATCCCACGTCATTGTAGTGCTTTTTAAAAGTTGTAGGCAACGTTTCGGCAGAATCTTCATCTTCTGCACTGAGTTCGTATGTGGGTCAGGCTATCACAGCCGTTAGTTTTAACATTTGAGGCTAGCCTACTGTTGTCCCAGGATGGTTTTTTTCTACATCTCTTGATTGATTGGGAGTCCTTGGTCTGGTGTTTATTGGACTTGACGTTTGCTGGTGTTTCTACCTTGATTGGTGTTTCTAATATCTTCTGTCTGTTTTGTGCTTTTTTGTGTGTGTCCCTATTGGCCTGGGAACATTGTGTTTCCTGTATTGAAGGCTTTAGTGCAGCCTGGCTCTGAGTAATGGACAACTATCATTTGTTAGCGGAAGCTGGGTTTCAAATGGATGCCTGGTTTGGGCGTGTTTGAGCTGGAGGTATCGGGGGAGTCTGTTTGTGGCCAGGTATTTGCCTGGTTGTGGGTGTGGAGAATCTTTCTATTTGAGAGTGCAGGCTTCCAAATGATTGACAGTCTGCTGGAATCATTCTTCTATTCATTGCTTTCCAGGTTTTTTTCAATCTCTATGCCTTCTCTGATATTCTGTGGCTGGGGTTTTCTATAGTGGCTAGGGTTTTGGTGCCATTGAAGTTGATGCTATGACCTGTAGCTTTCATGTGTTGGATTGGTGAGGAAATGTGTTCCAGCTTTTTTACTGCATTTTTGTGTTCATCTAGGTGGGTGGAAACTAATCAAGGAGAAAAGCAACTTAGAACTAAGGAGAAATTTCCTAACCATGAGAACAATTAATCTGTGGAACAATTTTCCTCCAGAAGTTGTGGATGCTCCAACACTGGAAGTTTTTAAGAAGAAGCTGGACAGCCACTTATCTGGAATAGGACAGGGTCTCCTGCTTGAGCAAGTGGGTTGGACTAGAAGACCTCCAGGGTCTCTTTGAACTCTTTTAGTCTGCTATTAAGCTCCCTCATTAAATTTGCCATGATGAAAAGAAAATTAGTTTTTGAACTCTCTAGCAGGAGAGTCGAGAATTGGGGAGACATAGTTTCTTGCCCTAATTTGTGAAAAAAAGAGGCCAAGATGCGTGTGTGTGTGATCTTTCCATCAAGTCTGTCTCTTGCCTGGCTTCTCATGCTGCTATTACTGAATCACCATGGGGTGTTTCCAGATTGGGAAACACAGGCAGCCTGAAAAGCTTTGGGCAAATGTGTTATGGAAAACACACACACACACATCTCCTCCATCACTTCCAACAAGAACACAACCAACAACCAACAACACTAAACAATTTCTCAATCCACCTGAAAGAGAAAGCTGTTGTGGCCCACCGGTGGCTACCAGAGCTGGCAGCAGAGACAGATAGTGAGGAAGTTGGGGAGGAACCTGGGCCAGTCCTGGAGGCTGAGGAAGGCTCGGATGAGGTCTCTGTATCAGAGGCAGAGATGGGGCCAGGGCAAGCTGGCAGTCATCAGCTGACTTTGAAGTCAGACAGCAGTGAGGCGGGGGAGTAGCTGGAATCGGTTCCCAGCCTGCGCATGTGCAGAGCTGCTAAAAAAAAAAAAAGAACAAACGAAGGGTCAATGTGGGAATAATTGGTGAATGGCCCCTCCCATAGGGATTAAAAGAGGAGCAAAAGGGAGGGGGCTTTTGCAGGAAACAATTCCTTTGTTGCAGCAGTGTGAAGATCTGTCTGTGCATCACAGAAACCCTGTGCCTTCCTTGTCAGCACTGTGTTTGGAAGTATTTACTTGGCAGCTCTCCATGCTAGATAAGATCTGTGCTCCTAATTACACCCTTGAAAGACTGTTTCCCAGGTCTTTGGCTGAATGTGAATTCAAGAAATTCACCTTTGTTTAATAAAAGGGGTTTTGTTGGGACAAAGAGTCGGCTTAGTGCTTTTTGGGGACACTGAGGTCAGAACAAAAGCATCTGAGACTTTGGAAGGCAGCATTAACCAGTCAAGCCTGTTCACCTTTTGCCACGGAAAACATTTTAATCTTGGATGTGCCAATCCTTTTGCACGCAGAGAAGATCAAGAATGCGCAAAAAACAGGCTGTCAGCTCTGATCTGCATTGGCAGCTGCAAATAGGAGCATCAGCAATATTTGATAAAGGCAGTTTCAGAGTAGAGGTCAGTCAGCTCCGAAGTGGGTCAGCAGAGGAAGAATCGTTCCTCAATCCATAAATGATTACATGGTGCCAGTCCACTCCCATGCCATTTTGCAGGATTTCATTTGCAGGGGTAAAAATCTATTTGCGTTCGATTGCACCACACGAACTGCCCTTGGCTGCGGGATTGTGGTGGTGCTGGTGCTGGTGTTGGAATTGTCCAGCCACAAAGGAGCAAAATCTAGCCATCCTAACACCTGCCAGGGAACCTGCACAGAAGTGACACCTGAGCAGCAGAGAAACCTAGTCCATTTTCCTGTCCACCTTTCACAAATCTTCCAGGTAACTTCTATCTGACTGTTTAACCTCGGAGACCAAAACATTCTGCAGACAGAAGCAGCTTAAGAAGTATTGATAAAAAGACAGCAAGCATTCTCTTTCCTTTTTCATGAGATTTCTTCTTTGGAAAGAAAGAAGTTGGGAGTTGAAAGGCAGCAAAAAAAAGGTTTAAGGTGGTATCTGAACATCCTCTGCCATCCACCCCCGTGGTGGGGTTCAAAAGTTTTTATTTCCGGTTCTGTAGGCATGGCTTGGTGGGGTGGAGTTTGATGGCCGTGTTGTGCCTTGGAAAGTTTGACTTGGTGGGCATGGCAGGGAAGGTTACTGCAAAATCCCCCTTCCCTCATCACCCCACTAACCTGCTTTCCAGCTCCCTTATCCTGAGCTGGGCAACCAAAGAAGACCCAGCCAATCAGCTGGGACTCAATGGGAGGCGGAGAAGAGATGGGGGCGGGGCCAGTCAGAGGTGGGATTGGCCAGTTCTCCAAACTATTCAACATTTCTGCTACTGGTTCTCCAGAACTGGTCAGAACCGGCTGAAGACCACCTCTGGCTCAATCATGGACATAGCTGTATAGCAGTGTTCTTCAACTTCAACAACTTTAAAATGTATGGGCTTCCACTCTCAGAATTCCCCAGCCAGCCTTGCTTTGTTGAAATCCACAACGTTTAAAGTTGCCAAGGTTAAGAAACCCTGCTATATATTTTTGCTATATTAACAAAATTCTAGCCTGTTTGCTCCAACTTTCCTGGAAAATCTCTTTTGTGAAGGCAGGGCGGCCTGCATCTGTTGACTGTTTGGGTAGCCGCTGTTAAGACTTCTTATCGCTGTGAGAAATTATTCACAAAAAGGAAGGATTTCTGTGCGCTGAGAGTTATTATGGTGTCATGACAACCCTCAGATTATCAGGACGGTGAGCCAACTTTTAACTCGCTTAAAAGTAATAACTGGAATTCAGAAAAAGAGGCAGATCGAAGGCTGGGGAGAGGAGAAAGGCTTTCGAAGCTCACGTGAAAGCAATCCTCTTTGATATAAAGATTAGAAAGAGAAACCTGACACACCAGGCTTCCGGCTAGGCAACGTTTCAGCCATCTTGGTTTGCCTGCTATCTCACATCAGGGAAAGCAAAAAGAACTGAGGCAACAGAAGCCCCGTGGTAGAAATTGGCGGTCAAGGGTTCAAGACCTTTGCAGTCAACTCAGCTCCCTTCCTTGCCCAGTTTCCTGAACCAAATGACAAAAAGAGGTGGTACTGCACACATGAACCATAGGGCTGAAAGCAGGAGTGGGATTCTCACAGTTTGGACCGGTTTGGACGAACTGCTTGTTCCAACAATCGGCTGACTCCAAACCACTCTGACGAACATATGGGCCTGCCTGTGCTTTATGTCTTCTTGTTAGAGCACAGCTGATTTCTTCAGCTGCAGTTGAAGGTAAGTATTAGCTTTTTTTCCCTTGTGCCGTGTGCTCACCGAACCGGTTGTTACACTGGTTGAATCGCACCCCTGGCTGAAAGGGACTTTTAAGGTCTTCTATTCCAACCCTCCGCTCAATGCAGGAGACCTTCAACCCATGATGGTGAACCTGTGGCATGCGTGCCAGAAGTGGCCTGCAGAGCCATCTCTGCCACACCACGAGCTGTCACCCCAGCTCAGTTCCACTGCACATGCTCGTGCACCTCCCAATGGCCAACTGATTTTCAGGTATCTGCCGTGCATGCGCGGGGGACAGGGCACATGCGGGAGACATGTGTGCATGTGTAGGGGCAGAGGGAGCATGGGGGGGGTAGCGCCCGTGCATTGTATTATGGGTGCAAATATTATTATACATTATATTATGTTATACATATAATAATATTATATATTATTATAATTATAATATGCCACGCGTAAACTTTCAGCATGTGACCAAAAGATTAGCCATCACTGCTTTCCAGGACAAATGGCTGTCCAATATTTTCTTGAAGACCTCCAGGGATGGAGCACTTTCCACTCCAGGAGGCAAGCTGTTCCATTGATTCATTGTTCTCACAATCAGGAAACTATTCTGAAGGCACTTTTTCAAAAGGCAACTGGACTTTGTTTTGCCTTGAAGACAATGCTCTTCTCATCCAAGAAGTTCCTTCAGTTTTGACTGAAGAGCTAAAGAAGCTTCCAGGATGAGAAGCAAAAATCAAAGTCCAGCTGCCTTTTGGAAATGCACCTTTGGGACAATTTCCTGACTGCAAGAACAATGAATCAATAGAACGGCTTGGCTTGCCTTTGGGGACATGTTAATCTGTTATATAATTTGTTAAATTGTGGTCGGAAGTCAAGGACTCTCTATAGGATTACACTGCCGATGGGTGCATCATTGCAGCCCTTGAAAGACCAGCTTGGGGGCAAATCTTCATGGAGAAAATCTACCTATGTGGTCATTGGAAGTAGAAAATGACTTGGTAGCATGTAATCCATCAATCCCTGTGCCCCAAACTCAGACATTCAACCCTCCATGTGAAGTTTGTCTGTCTGGAATCCGCACTGTATATCGGACATTAATACAATCGAGCAAGTCCAGAAGTATTTCATGAGAAGAGTACTACACTCCTCTACTCGCAACAGAATACCCTACACCACCAGGCTTGAGATTTTGGGCTTGTACAATCTTGAACTATGCCACCTACGGTTGGACTTAAGCGTAGTCCATAAAATTATCTGCTACAATGTCCTACCAGTGAATTACTACTTCAGCTTCAACCGCAACAATACAAGAGCGCACAACAGATACAAACTCAATGTTTACCGCTCCAAACTTGATTGCAGGAAGTATGACTTCAGCAACAGAGTGGTCAATGCCTGGAATGCACTACCTGACTCTGTTGTTACATCCTCTAACCCCCACTCCTTTAACCTTAAACTATCCACTATTTGCCTCACCCCATTCCTAAGAGGTCTGTAAGGAGCATGCACAAGTGCACCATTGTGCCTAAATTCTCCCTGTCCTATTGCCCCCATTTATTTGTATCTATTTCCTGTATTCTTACTCATGGTTGTACTTATGCCTATTAACTTGTAAGCGATTGACAAATCAAATTAATAAATAAATAAGTTCAACTATCATCCAACTCTGTATTTTTCACCCTTGCTATTTCCAAAGCCAGCAAGCCCTAAAATGTAAGCATGGACATAAGCACCCAACAGGATAATGGTCACAGTCCCTTGCACAAAGGGGACAAGAGAAAGCAGCATTTAAAACACCCAACCTCTCTGTTTTTCTTTTTCTGCTCCACATTTAGTTGCCATCTGTCAATTATAACCACTTCAAACTGAAAGTCTGTTCCCTCACAGCTATATTTATTTTTATTGTGTTATTACAGAGAGAGAGAGAGAGAGAGAGAAATTCAATCTCCTAAGCAAACTTTCAATTTACAGCTTCAGCATATCTCCCTCTTTCACTGTAAAGTCATAAAAGGGCTAAAACCATGCAACTTCCAATGTTCTCTGCTTTTCAGCCGCACCAAAAACAAAAAGACTGTTCACCAAATGTGACCAGGAATTTTAAAACATCAAATCTCAGATCAACAGTCTTGAACCCAGCTTACTGTTCTTCTGACCTGGGAACAAACATGTTTCCCTGCCCCCCAAGGGTAAAAAAAAAAAGAGGAAAACACACAGAGAGAACCCTACCCTTCTCCTAATCCAAAAAAAAAAAAAGGCANAACCCTACCCTTCTCCTAATCCAAAAAAAAAAAAAGGCAGAATTACAAGCTCAGCAGCATATGAATCATCTCAAGAAAATAGACCGAGCTCTTGTTTTTATATTTCTTCTCCCAAACGGATATAAGAAACAAAGGACGGGTGAGAATAAAATGATTCAATCAGTTGCAAAACCTTGAGCACCAGTTTAAAAGATGCATTTTCTGCTGTCCTAGGATAAAAATGCCAGGTTCAAAATTAAATCCTTCCCTGGCTTTCTGATCCCTTTTCATTTGAGGTTTTCGGTCAAGATACTAGCTTGCCTGAGTGATGGGAAGGAGCTGAGGCACAGCTCTCCATCAGCTCAGCAGAAGCTGTTTCCCCAGTGTTGCAGGGGGGGTAGATGAAGCTGCTGTTCTGCAGGTTGGGACAACCCCAACTTCAGGAGCTCTAACTGGAAGGGCTGAAGGGCTCCTTCAACCATCAAATCAATCCTGCAACTCAACTCTATCTTGCCTGGAGAAAACCCTACTCCCTTGGAAGAGCATAAAAACAATATTACAAAGATGTTGAGACTCTGGAAAGAGGGCAGAGAAGAGCAACCAGGGTGATTGGGGAACTGGAGGCTCAAACATACAATGAATGGTTGCAGGAACTGGGCATGGCTAGCCTAGAGAAGAGAAGGACCAGAGGAGACAGAAGAGCAGTCTTCCAATATTTGAGGGGCTTCCCCAGAGAGGAGAAAGGGGTCAAACTGTTTTCCAAAGCACCCAAAGGCCAGACAAGGAATAATGGATGGAAACTGAACAAGGAGAGATTCAATCCAGAAATAAGGAGGAATCTTCTGACAGGGAGAGCAATCAACCCATGGAACAGAAGTTGCCTTCAGAAGTTGTGGGAGCTTCATCCCTGGAGGCTTTCAAGAAGAGACTGACTGCCATCTGTCAGAAATGGTGTAGGGTCTCCTGCTTGGGCAGGGGAGTTGGACTAGATGACCTACAAGGTCCCTTCCAACTCTGTTAATCTGTATCTGAAACAGTGGCAGATAATATTTATCGTGTTGAGTTATCCCGTGTGAAATTATCTTGCAGCTGGTTGTTCTGAGTCGACTTGGCTGTGGCAACTTGTCCCTTAGTGATTTGGCCACAGCAAGATGGCCAGGCCAGGTTGGTGAAGGTGAAGACCATGGCAAGATGGTCACAGCGAGCTGTCCCATTCCAACTCTGGCTAGCTTACAACACCACGTCCATGTCCATGTTCACACATTTTGATAGAAAGCTGAATGGAAGTTCTGGAAAAGTTAGGGTTTTCCTGCTTCATTGGACTTGGGATGTTTACATTTTCAGACTTAGCTTGGCTGAAAGCTCAATCTTCCATCACACAAATGGTAGCAAAGGCAGTACCTTGGAACCCCACAACAAAAGGATGCTGGGTGTGGGTGCAAAATGGCAGGTGAAGGGGAGAGCTGCCCACACCCCAAGGGACAAATGCAGAACACACAGTCTGCTCCAGCCAAGTTCAGGGGAACAGTGCTGAGGGCAGCATACTCAAGTTCTGACCACTGAAATAACCAACTTTTATATGGCTACATCGTAGATGCTGCCCAGCAACAATGCCAAACGCCAATCATCTTATTTTTAATAACACTGGATAGATTTTTCTGCTTAGAATGAGAATGTGCATTGAATAAAGTAGAGCTCAGCATGATTCAGCTTCTTTGGTCAAGTACTTCCTAATTTCCATATAAAAATAGAAGTGTTAAAACGAGAGCCAGCATCTGCAAATCTCTAAGTTAAAGTGTTAGAAAGACCTGTCTGAGTTCAGGGGCCTCAATAGTTTTAATGTTTAACCCCACCAGCCCGTAGCTTATTCAGCTTTCTACAATGGTCCTACCTGACTCCCTAATTATTCTTTTCTAAAATTCCTTTTCAAAAGCACTTTAAATTCATTCAGAGCAGAATTCTGGATTTGGATGTTCCAATAGCAGAAGCTCTGAAATATCTAAATAGATTCCAATACTGAAGGGAAATACCAGCATTTCTACTCTTGCCATTAAAAAAGTCATGATCTCTTTGATGCCATTCGCTGATTCAGTGGACATTGCTACCAATTACCGTTCCCAATTGTTTTATTTTTAAAGCAAGTTTGGCAGTTTGGCCAGCTGCCTTGCAAACCAAATAAAATGTCTCTGCCCTCAGAAAGAGCTTTTCCAAGGCTTGCATTGTTCTCTTCACTAAGTAGAAGCCCACCTCAATAATTGCATCAGAACTGATTGGTTTTGAAATGTCCACTTCAAATAATTTATTATAATTATAATAAATTATTCCGCATTTGCAATATTGCATCCAGTTCCAATTACCACAATACAAAAAAAAAAATGTTGGGACTCCGTAAAGAGCGCAAAAAAGGGCAACAAAGATGATTAGGGGGCTGGAAGCTAAAACACATAAAGAATGGTTGCAGGAATTGGATTTGTCTAGTCTAGAGAAAGAAGGATTAATGGTGACATGACAGTAGCGTTCTAGTATTTGAAGTAAAGATAAGAGGGTCAACCTATTTTCCAAAGCAGCAGAAGAAGGACAAGAAGCAACGGATGGAAACTAATCAAGGAGAGAAGCAACCTAGAACTAAGGAGAAATTTCCTGACAGTAGGAACAATTAACCAGTGGAATGGCTTGCCTTCAGAAATTGTGGATGCTCCATTGCTGGGGATTTTAAGAAGAGATTAGACAGCCATTTGTCTGAAATGGTGTAGGTTCTCTTGCTTGAGCAGGTGGTTGGACTAGAAGATCTCCAAAGTCCCTTCCAATTCTGCTACTCTATATTATGTAATATTTACAGAACAATTTCAGACAAATCCATTGCTCTGAAGCTTAAGTATCACTTACATAATAATGCAAGGAAGGGTGGAATTCCGATTTAGTGAGTCTGGAAACTGGTTAAGATGGAACAAATCCTGTTCTAGGCTCTCTTCTGCCTTTCCCAAAGTATACACAATACAGAATAACAGAGGTACCATTTCAGACAAATGGCTGACAATCTTTTCTTGAAAAATTCAAGACCAGGTGAGACATGACAGCAGTGTTCCAATATTTGAGGAGTTGCCACAAAGAAGAGGGAGATCAACCTATTTTGCCAAGCATCTGAAGGCAAGACAAGAATCAATGGATGGGAACTAATCAAGGAGAAAGCAACCTGGAACTAAGAAGAAACTTTCTTAACAGTGAGAGCAATTAACCAATGAAATGGCTTACCTTCAGAAGTTGTGGGTGCTCCATCAGTGGAAGCTTTTAAGAAGAGAAAGAATAGAATAACAGAGTTGGAAGGGACCTTGGAAGTCTTCTAGTCCAACCCCCTGCTGAGGCAGGAAACCCTACACTATTTCAGACAAATGGTTGTCCAATCTCTTCTTAAAAACTTCCAGTGTTGGAGCATTTACAACTTCTGGAGGTAATTTCTGGAAACTGGAGAGCTATCTGTCTGAAATGGTGGCAGGGAGTTGAACCAGAACACCTGCAGTGTCTCTGTTATGCTATGTTCTATAATGGATTTCAGGGATGGAGCACCCACAATTTCCTGATGGGCTGAACTACAATTCCCATCATTGGCACCGATGGTGCTGGGAGATTATTGGAGTTGACATCTAGCACACCTAGAATGCATCAACTTGATTAAGACTTCCAGGCACCTTATCCCTTAATGCAGGGGTGGGATTCAAATTTAAAAAAAAACGGTTCTGTGGACATGGCTTAGTGACTGGCTAGGCGTGGCCAACTCAATATCACTCACATCAAGGCACGCATCTCACCTGACCTCTTGTGACTGTGGGGATACTGCAACAGTCGTAAGTGTGAGAAATGGTCATAAGTCACTTTTTTCAGTGCCATGGTAACTTTGAATGGTCCCTCCACACAAGCAAAGTACCAGCAAAGGAGGGGAAAAAAACTCCAGAGAGGTTCCAGAGACAGGAAGTCTAGTCCTGCCAGGAATGTAAGAAGGGTTAACGGAGAGGCAGTTTCTGTAAGCAACACCAGAATGTTTCCTTCCTGCCTTCCTTACAGGATTAGCCCAGTAATTTCTTCTAACAACCAGTTCTCCAAACTGCTTAGAAGGTTAACAACCAGTTCTAGAGAATAGGTGCAAACTGGTAGAATCCCACCCCTGCCTTAATGACAAACAACTTTGCTAAGTATAATTTATGGGTGCATGATTTACAAGTTGCTCAAAATATCTAAAGGTGCAAAATTTGCACGTGATGTTTATTTTTCCTCTCCTTTTTCACATACAAACACAAAAGCATCACAGTTCTCTTTCATCTATTGCATTGGCTAACAAATGCCAGTAGGAAATCTCACAGCATCTTCCCAATTACATTCCAAAGGAGTAGGTGTTATGTTGTGCAGGATTCAGTCCCCAGGTTTGGGAATATTATCGCCCCCATGGCTATGTAGCTACAGATTGACTAATTTATGGACTGATGCTCTTTGGAAGTTGTGACCATAATATCAAATTGGCATTCCGTCAGAGCAGGATGCTCTTTGAATGCAGTGACCTACTCATCCATCTGCCTGGTGACAACCGTTGCAATCCAACAATTCTAGGAAATGCCAGACTGAGGCCAGCAATTTGCAAGGTTCTTTTTTTTTTTTTAATGAATTTATTTTGAAAGTTTTACAAAGAGCATAAAAACTAGCACAATTTAGACAAAATTTTTCAAGGGCCAGAGAGAAAAATGATTTCTAAAATGTATAAATATTGGTTGAGTTATAAATTGGAAGAAGAAAATGTAAAGGAAACAATGATAACCCGGGCCAAAAATTTTGGATATAGCATCAATTTGGAAGATGGGGAAAACCTATGGATAATAAATTATAAATTAACTTTATTGGCAACTTACAAAGAGAATTTGTACAAAATGCTTTTTTGCTGGCACTTACCGCCAGCAAGACTTGCAAAAACGTTCCCCAACAATTTGTTGAGCTGTTGGAAACGTGGCTATGAGCAGGGAACCCACTATCATATGTAGTGGACATGCCCAAAAGCAAAAAAATATCGGAGGAAAATTAAAAATTGGTTGGAAGAAATCACAAAAGTTAAAATTGAGTTGAAAGCAGAGATATTTTTATTAGGGATCTTAAACAGAAAATTAGGAAAAAAATATTATTCATAATACTCCGTATATTAACCGCAGCAAGACTCACCTTTGCCCAAAATTGGAAGTGCAAAACACCCCTGCTCTGAATTTATGATCATAAAGAAAATCTTGAAATGTGCAAGAATGGACAGGTTATCAATGGACCTCAGAAACAAAGAGGAATCAGTGTACATGAAATTTGGAACTTATGGTATAGTTGGAAGATAGACAAGAAAGGAATAAAAAATTGGTAATATTATATGTAAATTTATTTGTGATAAATAATTAGAATGAAATTTTGTATTATATCTAAATAAGTGAATGATCATTTGATACAAGGAGAGAGCTGTCAATTAGAGTGAACGCTGTATTTGCTTACGTTGCGACAAATGGAATGTTTTGATTTTATTGTATGTATATAAATTTATTTAATAAAGATTTTTAGAATTAAAAAAACCTAGCACAATCTAGGAAACAATAAAAGCAGAAGATGGGGTGGGAATCGAAAGTGCAGAAAGAAAGAATAAAAGAAATAGAAAGAAGAAATCTTTGATTTCCTTTTCAGCAAATATAAGAACGATCTCGAAGTTACCTCTGGATTTATGTTACAGAAAAAAGCTCGTTTGTTTTTATCATCCAGATTTTGCTTGGTCCTCAAAAACCACAAATTATAACTGCATTTTCTTCTGTTTTATGCCAAAAAAAAATCTACAAGGAGTTTCCAGACAGCCATAAATGTAGAAACTGCTTTCTTTCTAATTCAAGAAGTTAATTTTGCCATTTCTGCAATTTCTATCCTTCATATCAAGCATTCCTCTGTTGTGGAAAGTGTCAAATTTCCCCACTTTTGAGCCTGTAATGTCTTGTTGCACGAGGCCAGCAATTCTAGACTGCCTCCATACAATGTAATCCCCGTTTACATACAGGTTGTCCTTGATTTACGACCACAAATTTCCATTGCTAAGCAAAACAGTTATTAAGTGAGTTTTGCTCTGTTTTATGACCTTTTTTGCCAGAGTTGTAAAGTGAATCACTGCAATTGTTAAGTCAGTTGCAAAGTTGTTCAGCAAATCTGGCTTCCCTATTGACTTTGCTTGTCCAAAAGTCACAAAAGGGAATCACGTGACACAGGACGATGCAACCATCAGATATATGAGCCACTTGCCAAGTGTCTGAATTTTGATCACTGATCATGGCAACAGTCGTAAGTGGGAGAAAAGGTCACTTTTTTTTCCAATGCCGTTGTAACTTTGAACAGTCACTAAATGAACTGTAGTAAGTCAAGGACTACATGTATTTAATAATAACAATAGCACTTAGACTTACATACTGCTTTACAGTGCTTTGCAACCCTCTCTAAACAGTTTACACAGTCAGCCTCTTGGCCCCAACAATCTGAGTCCCCATTTTACCCACCTTGGAATGATGGAAGGATGAGTCAATTTTGAGCTGGTCAGGATCGAACTGCTGGCAGTGGGCAGAGTTAGCCTGCAGTTCTACATTCTAACTGTTGGGAAGGAAGGGAGGGAGGGAAGGAGGGAGGGAGGGAGGGAGGGAGGGAGGGAGGGAGGAAGGAAGGAAGGAAGGAAGGAAGGAAGGAAGGAAGGAAGGAAGGAAGGAAGGAAGGAAGGAAGGAAGAAAGGAAGGAAGGACATTAGTAATAGTACTTAGACTTACATATGTAAGTCCAAGTGCTTTCCAGCCCTCTAAGCGGTTTAAGAATCAGCCTCTGGACCCCAACAATCTGGGTCCTCATTTTACCCACCTCGGAAGGACGGAAGGCTGAGACAACCTTGAGCCTGGTGAGGTTCGAACTGCCAAATAGCAAACAGTCGGCAGTCAAGCAGAAGAAGCCTGAAGTACTGCACTCCAACCACTGCATCACCGAGACTCTTTACCCACAAGAAGGCTCCATAAAGGGCCCCCACCCCCTGTTTTGACTAAGGGGGCAGCCTCCTATCTAGTATTCTTGCTGATTCTAAGCCTGCATTCCTGAGAAAGGTAACCAAGACACCCTATTTCCCCAATTCCGCCCTCCAGAGAGATCATCGCAAAACAAAACCGGCCATTTGACATTATTTTGTGGTTGCAGTCTGTCATCTGCACCTCTATAATTGTCTGGTTTGGTTCTGCAACTCAACCTAACAGACACAGATTTCAGAGAGTAATTAGGACTGCAGAAAAAACAATGGCTACCAACCTCCCTTCCATGGAGGGCCTGTATCCTGCATGAGTCAAAAAGAGGGCTCGGAAAATATCTACAGACCCCTCACATCCTGGACATAAACTGTTTCAACTCCCACCCTCAAAACGACGCTATAGGGCCCTGCACACCAGAACAACGAGACACAAGGGGAGTTTTTTCCAAAAGCCATCACTCTGCTAAACAACTCATTCCCTCAACACTGTTTACAAAGTGTACATTACTATTATTACTATTAACCTTCTCATCACTCCTTATCATCCATCCCCTCCCACTTGTGACTGCATGACAGTAATTTTATTGCTTGTATCCTTACGATTTATAGTGACTGTTTCCTAGTATGATCTGATTGCTTATTTGTACCCGATGCCCATCATTAAGTGTTGTACCTTATGATTCTTGACAAATGTATCTTTTCTTTTATGTACACTGAGAGCATTTGCACTAAGACAAATTCCTTGTGTGTCCAATCATGCTTGGCCAATAAAGAATTCTGTTCTGTTCTGCTCTGCTCTATACTATTCTTCATTTCTATTCTAATTCTAATTCTATTCTATTCTTGCATGGCTCTTGGCAATCTGCTCTCAAATAGGAAGGCCTGGCTATAGATCCCCACCAGGAGTGCCAAACACTCAGTATTGAATTTTTTTTTTAATCATCTTTAATCTCAAAGACAGGTGTGCAAGTTTATTACTTTTTCTTGTTTGCCCGCAGGAACCTGTGATGTGCAAAAAAAAAAAAAAATCTGTCTGTTAGGGACACAAAGGAACCATCGGGCTATTTTAAGTGGGGAAAATCTTTGCAAACCGACGTAGGACGCACTAATAACTATTGCAACCGGAAGGAGACATTCCCACATTTGTGTCTGGTTTTGTTCTCTGGCATTTGCTTCCCAAGCAGAGACAGGCAGCTAAAAGCTAAATGTGATTGTTCTGAATAATGATTAAACGGTGCACAGTTTGAGCATCTCACACACCTGCAGCTGAAAGGACGGTTGGCATGCAGAAGGGAAAATGGGAGAGTTTGGCTATCCAAGGTCATGAGCAACGACCCGTTTGCCAGTGAGGCAGGGACATCTCAGGCAGGAGACAGCATGGAAAACGTAAAAGGACGGAGATTTTCAGAGGGCCAGCTCAGCAGATGCGACATTCCCTGGTGCCAAAGCTGTGACTCACCGCACATAAACTCACATGTAAGCCCCTCGATGGATAAACTGACCCTCTTAATTTTAAACCAAAGTACCATGAAAGATGAGCCGCCTACCGATAAACAGGGCCTTCAAAATGTTTATGTTTTAATTTTCTCCGTTAACTTTTATCCAGGTCTAATCTCCGGTTATCCATTTTTCATGGAGTTTTTGTTAAAAGTTCAAGGTTCAGCTTACTTGTGGATGGACTTATATTTCAACTAGTGCGATACCCGTGCTTCGCTATGAAACTCTGTGATCGGGCTTAGTTTTGGGGGAGAAAATAAGGGGGGAGGAATTCTGCCTCTGCCGACCAGCATCCATCAGTACTCATCTGGCTAGCATCCTATCAGTATGTGAGAGAGTTGAGGGCTTTTTGGAAACTGAAACATTATTTGCTGTGTGAACAAGAAGGAGACATCAAGGAGCCTGGGTGTGGCTTATCTCAACTGTTCTGTACTAAAGGTGTTTGCTGCTCTAAAACTGAAACTGAAACTCCTCTCCCCTACTTGTGTTTTGCATTTGGAACAGGTTTCTTTCCAGGTGGGGAGGGGGAGTAGAACTCCTTAGCATCAGAACGTGTTAATAATAATATAGGAAATACTAATAGCTCTGATGGTCATTTCAGGAAATCCTTTCTTAGTGAGCCCCGAGAAGCCAAGAGGAACATACGTGCCAAATTTCAAGTTTGTAGACTTAACGGTTCTAGAAATTTTGTGATGATGCATGAGTGGCATTTCGCTTTTATATAGAGAGATTATTATATATGTAGGTTACATATATAAGTGTTTATATAAGAGTGTTTTCAAAAAGTCCTAGACAACCCATGAGCTGAAAAAAAATTCCTTTTGGATATATTTCCCTAGTTGAACAGATAAACAGAATGAGCACAAGTGACCTTTTGCTGTGGGAACAGAAGTGACTTCTGACTTCCTGCTCGCTTCCCCACTGACTTTGCTGGAAGGTGTCAAGGAGCATCAGAAATCACAGTCACGGGATGGTGGCTGATTGCTACCCTACTGCAGTGGCACAACTTTGCAAATACAGTGGTGGGAAATGCCTTGAAATTAATGTGCAATGTGTCCTGGATTTTGCTTGCATTCTTTAAAATTAGTGGATTTGAGCAAAAAGTGATTCGAACGTTTTTGCACTCTCAGCAGTTGAGCTTCAGTGAAGGTTACAAACAGACAAAAGAGTTTTCAGTAGTAAATAGATTATCGTATAAATATACACATAAGCCTGCCCACTGATAAGCTGCACCCAAATTTCGGGCAGTGAGTTTTGGCACCTGAAATTCTGGGCTTAATCACGAGTGGATAAGTGGGAGCTGGGGATTTCGATCTGAGAAGAGTCCTGTTGGATCAAGCCAGACCTGCATTTTGCTCTTTGCAATGGAAGAACAGGTGTCTCCAGGATGCAATGAAGACATTTCTTGGGGGTCACATTGAGTCTTCAGGACCAAAAATCCTGGACAGAGCTGCTTTATCCCATTTATCCACTCCCCTAGAGAGCAATCCAAACCATCCCACTTAGTGGCCATCATCATATCCCAAGGAAATGAATCTTCAGCTCAACCTCGGGCTGTGTGAGGAAGTCCTTCATTTTCTTTTGATTCCAAATCTTCCACCCAGCAAGCCAGCACAGCAAAACTTGGCTAGGGTTAAGGGAAGGATAGCCCATGAATTCAAAGGGATGGAAATATATGTACAACATCTTATGAAATACCCAAAATAGCTCTGATGCCACATTCATAGTGGCATCAGAGCTATTGTACTATGAGCTCTGGTGCCACTATGAGCTACCAACTTTGGCAAATTTAAGACCTGTGGACTTTGTGTAACTTTGACAATTTCAAAATAGATTGGGCCCGTGGCAGCCATTTCCTCCGTTTTTCAGCTTGACACACTTTTAGGGATGGTGGTTTAGTCACAGGTTCTGACTAGTTCTGGAGAACCAGAAGCTGAAATTTCGATTAGTTCGGAGAACCAGCAAACTCCACCTCTGACAGGCCCCACCCCCATCTTTTCTCTGCCTCTGAGTCTCAGCTGATCAGCTGGATCTTTTTTGGTTGCCCTGCACGGGAGAACGGAGCTAGAAAGCAGGTTAATGGGGTGGGGAGGAGTGGTGGGATTCAATTTTTTTTACGACCAGTTCTGTGGGTGTGGCTTGGTGGGTGTGGCAAGGAAGGTTACTGCAAAATCCACTCCCCACCCCACTAACCTGGTTTCCAGCTCCTTTCTCCTGTGCAGGGCAGCCAAAGGAGACCCAGCTGATCAGCTGGGACTCAATGGGAGGCAGAGAAGAGATGGGGTTGGCGGGGCCAGTCAGAGGTGGGATTTGCCGGTTCTCCGAACTACTCAGAATTTCAGCTCCCAGTTCTCCAGAACTGGTCAGAACCTGCTGAATATACCACCTCTGGTGGGGAAGGAATGAAGATTTTGCAGGAACCTTCTCCTGCCATGCCCACCAAGCCACACCCACAGAACCGGTAGTAAAAAAATGTGAATCCCACCACTGCTTACAATGCTTGCAATATCCCCACAGATACATGATCAAAATTCAGACACTTGACAACTGACATATTTAGGATGCTTGCAGTGTCCTGGGGTCACATGAACTACTTTTGTGAACGTCTAAGAAGCAAAGTCAACAGGAGAACCAGATTCACTTCACAACCATGTCACTAACTTAACAATTAAAGGGATTCACTTAACAACAGTGGCAAGGAAAGTCATAACACAGGACCAAACTCACTTAAAAAGGGTTGCTTAACAATGGAAATTTTGGGCTCCACTGTGATCGCAACTGTCTGGTTTGGTTCTGCAACCCAACAGGACAGACACAGACTCCAGAGAGGAATTAGGATTGCAGAAAAAACAATGGCTACCAACCTGCCTTCAATCGAGGACCTGTATCCTGCACCAGTCAAAAAGAGGGCTGTCAAAATATTTACAGACCTCTCACATCCTGGACATAAACTGATTCAACTCCTTCTCTCAAAACGACACTATAGGGCCCTGCACACCAGAACAACTCGACACAAGGGGAGTTTTTTCCAAAAGCCATCACTCTGCTAAACAACTCATTCCCTCAACACTGTTTACAAAGTCTGCATTACTATTCCTATTAACCTTCTCATCACTCTTTATTGCCAATCCCCTCCCACTTGTGACTGTATGACTGTAACTTTGTCGCTTGTACCCTTACAATTTATATTGACTGTTTCCTAGTATGATTTGATGGCTGATTGTACCCTATGACTACCATTAAGTGTCGTACCTGATGATTCTCGATTCTTGATGAAGGCATCCTTTATTTTATGTACAATGAGAGCATTTGCACCAGGACAAATTCATTATGTATCCAATCACACTTGGCCAATAAAGAATTCTGTTCTATTCTATTCTATTCTATTCTATTCTATTCAGCAGCGGATTGGACTAGAAGATCTCTAAGACCCTACCAGCTCTATTCTGATTGAAGAGACTGGACAGCCATTTTATCTCAATAATATATACGGTAGGATCTCCTGCTCGAACAGGGTATTGGTTTCGAACAGGGATTCCCCAATCTTGGCAACTTAAAGACTTATGGACTTCAGCTCCCAGGATTCCTCAACCAATCATGCTGGAGGTTGCATACCATGCTGGCTGACTGAGGGATTCTGGGAATTGAAGTCTGTAAGTCTTGAACATTGCGAAGGGTGGCGATCTCTGGTCTAGAAGACCTCCAAGGTCCCAATGGTGGTATTCTACCGGTTTGGCCCGGTTCTGGCATACTGGTAGTGCCCAAGATCAGCTAGCAGAGAACTGGTTCGCTCCGAGTCTCTCTGACGTTCTGCAGTTGGGCCCACCCACCCACTCCTGCTCCTAGGTCAGCGGTGGCTAACTTTTTTGGGTTCATGTGACAAAAATTGTGTGTGGACTTGTGCTCGCTCGTGTGCCAGCATCCAGAAGGCAATGAGCACACCCCACCCACGCTCCCTGCACATGCACTGTGCCTCCCAGCTGATTTTCAGCCTGTTTGAGGCCTTTTTCGGCCTCCCAGGCTTGAGGAAAGCCTCTGCATCCTGAAAACTAGGCCCATTTCATCACTTCCGGTATACAGGAAGTGACAAAGCGGGCCTATTTTTCAGGCTGCAGAGGCTTTCCTCAAGCCTGGGAGGCTGAAAAAGGCCTCAGACAGGATGAAAATCAGCTGGGAGGCACGCGCATGCACAGTGAGGTAAGTTTGCCTGTGGCTCGCGTGCCGGCACAAATGGCTCTGTGCCATAGGTTCACCATCACGGTCCAAGGTCCTTTCTAGCCTCTCAACTGTTTTGGTGCAGCAGAGCAGATGCAGTCGCATAGTTTTTACTGTTTTAACGCATGCACAAAGCGTGCGTTTGGCACGTAGTATGTGCACGAGTCATGCAACACCCCCCTGCAGCCACGCCCACCAAGCCACGCCCACAGAACTGGTGGTGGGAACTTTTGAATNGTTTTTACTGTTTTAACGCATGCACAAAGCATGCGTTTGGCACGTAGTATGTGCACGAGTCATGCAACACCCCCCTGCAGCCACGCCGACCAAGCCACGCCCACAGAACTGGTGGTGGGAACTTTTGAATCCCACCACTGCTTCCGACTCTCTTCTTCTTCGATGTTCTGTATTCTGCATTCGTTTCAGCTTGCCCTGAAGACTCCCAGAATTAAGTGGCTTCTCAGCCCTTCAGTCTCCAGATCTCCCAGGTTGTTTGGTGACCATCCCAGAGTTCAGCACAGGAAGCCAGTTAATGCACTCTCCCTCTCCATCTTGTGGCGGATACAGCTTCAGCTTCCGCATTCAATCTCTCATTCAGGGAACGGATCAAGAATAAGTAATCAGCGCTGTGTCCCCCGGCGTTTGCCAGCTGTTGCTTCTGGAGCAGCTCCCCTCTTTTTCAGCACAAAGCAACGAAACGCCTGGACCAGATGCGCAGATGTGCTGCCTTGTGTCTCCTTGCCAAAGGCTGTCCCACTCGCAGCTCCATCATCCCCGTCAGAGCTCTCTCATTAATCACTGCTAATTGACTCCATTGATTCTCATGGCCGGGAAGACCAGAACATTTGAGTGCTGAGCAGCAAATTTTATTTTGTACGGAAAATAGGAGCATCAACTGATAGAAGTCAAACTGCTCAGCTTGTTTTGGAAGGAGGAGCTGCGACTTCTGCTTCAACATGAAGCTTTCGTGCAGTAGAAAGGAATCTCTCCAGCTTAGGGTTCAACTATGGGGTCCATGGTGGTGCTCTCTGAGCTTGGTGGTTTTTTCCCAGACATTTCATTACCCAGCTAGGTAACATCATCAGGGCCAGAAGGGATTGGGGTTTGCTTTCTGTTTATAGCAACACCAGTAGCACTTAAGGCTTACATACTGCCTCATTGTGTTTTACAGCCCTCTCTAAGACAGGGGTCTCCAATCTTGGCAACGTTAAGACTTGTGGACTTCAGCCCCCAGAATTCCTCAGCCAATGAATTATCTAACACCCTCTTGGGTTTCCCCCTAGTTAAAAACAAAGTTTTATTTCCACTGCCCATACAGTCCCTCACATGGTCCAATCCGGTCACAGTCCAAGGGTCAGTTGGTCTCAGATCCCACCTCCTCGCACCTGGTGGGCAGGTCCTTGGTTCTCAGAGGAAAGAATTTTTATTTTGACTACAATCCACCACCAGCTACCTCTACTACCCCCTTCCCCTTCCCACAGCTTGACTCATCTTCGCTGTGGCAACCCTGGAGGTGCCAGGGGAAAATGGCTCCAGGGCTGACAGTTAGCATATTGTCCCCCAACAATCTGGCTCCTCATTTTACCCACCTCGGAAGGATGGAAGGCTGGGTAAACCTTGAGCCAGTCAGGATCAAACTGCTGGCAGTCGGCAGAATTAGCCTGCAATACTGCATTCTAACCACTGTGCTGCTTATATACTAAGTATACTTTATATACTGATTGAACTACTAGTGTGCAAAAAGAGTGCAAACCCCACTCACTTCTAGCACTGATGTTACCTAGTTTGGTAATGAAATGTCTGCAAGAACCAAACTCGGAGAGCACCAAGGACCCCAGAGACCCTTAAATATCCCCAATGATGGGGGTGGAGGGCAATTTCATGGCCCACCTAAATATCTTTAGTGTCCTGATGATGGGATGGTGATGGTGGTGAAGAAGGAAGAGGAGGAGGAGGAAGAAGAAGAGGAAGAGCAGGAAGGAGGAGGAGGAGAAATAGCACTGATTAAGTTACTTAGTTGGGTCATAAAACATCTACAAGCAAACAACCAAGCTCAGTGAGCACCAAAGATTTCACAAGACTTTCATTCAAAAGAGAGCAACCCTCTTTAGATCTATGGATTTACACATTGTTTTAAACCTTGGCATGTTTAACTGTGGCTTATTGACTAAGTTCGCACTTAATGCTACATCATAAAGCATGGCTTACAAACCACAATGGGAGGAATCAGCCAACTATCTATTTATTTATTTGAAACATTTATCTCCTATTCTAATCAATTCTTGGCAGCTCCCAATCAAAAGCTGAAACATATAAAATCATATTAAAACTATAATAAAAAGTAAATACATTTTAAAAAACAACAAAGACCTGGCATCAAGTCAAGTTGTAGTGTGCAATTATCCAATGTGAGCCCAAAGCTTGAGGGGAAACCCAGATCTTTAGAGCCTTACAGAAGGCTAAAAGGGTAGAAGCCTGCCAAATTGCAGGGTGTAGAACAGCAATGTCCAACCTTGGCAACTTGTAGACTTCAATTCCACGGGTCTTAAAGTTGCCAAGTTTGGACATCAGGGTTGTGTTTGACCTTGGAAGGCTGGGTGTGGCCAGAGTGGGCATGGCCAGATTGACATCACTCATGTCGGGGTGGGGGAGGCAACTGTGGTGGCCAGAGTGCTCTGCCAGTGAAAACGGGCTGTGATGGATGATTTTGGCTGTGATGGTCTCCTGCAACCCTCTGCCAGTGAAAACGGGTCGTACAACAAAATTGGAGGAAGGATAAGTTAAAAGAGGGTCCCTCAGTCTGGAAGATTAGCCTTCAGAGGCAAGAGTTTTGACTCAGATGAGTCTCCCAAAGTTTAGCCAGGAGGCTTCAGACTATCTTTGCTTTTCATCCCCAAACAAGGAGTCCCATTCTCCCCCGACCAGAATGCCGAGATAAGCCTCGGAGGCCTCCCTGCACTTGGCAGCTCAAGGCAATGAGCTGCAATCAAAGCAGCTCATTTGGGAAGGCAACATTCACTTTTCTATCCGCCCATTTCCTGCCTCCCATCTTTAGGCAACACAAAAGACCTTTTCACCAGGAGCTGAGGTTGCCCCTGCCAAATGCATTAATCTGCAGCCACTGAGTATCAGCTGTTCCTGCTTGGGAAAGATCGTGGCTGGGAAGAAACAGGCTTGGAGATTCTCGGGGAAGAAATGAGACAAAGAGGTTGAGATCCTAATCAGAGGCAACTCGTAAACCAGGATGCAGTTTTAGCAGCTACCCTTCTTCCCAGAAGTTGCATCGTGGGAAAGGATTCTATGGAAACATGCATTTTTGTGCAGCCTTCCACTCGCTATATAGGACTTTTTGCATTTTTCAATTGGCCAATTTCATAGCTAAAGTGAAAGTCATACATAGTTTGGGAGGATAACTGAATGTCGGCTCACAAGTGGTCCAGAAATGCAAAATTGAAATGCCAGGTGGTTCAAGGAGAATAAATGATATTCTCATTGTCAAAAAGGTGTAGGGAAAGGGAGGCCCAGAAAATTAGGGGCCAGTCAGTTTGGTATCTGAGAAGATGCTAATGCAGATCATAAAGAAATTAGCCCATTAGCACTTTGAAAACAATGCAGTAATTGCCCAAAATCAATATGGATTTGTCAAGAACAAATGTTACTAGACTAAACTTATTTCATTTTTGGACTAGATAATGACTTTCATAGATTATGGGAATGTAGCAGATGTAATATATCTTGATTTTCGCAAAGCATTTGACAAAAGCATCCCATAACATGCAGACCATAAGCTAGTTAAGTGCGTGCAGGACAGTACAGAAATTAAGAAGATACAGAGCTGGCTTCAAAATTATAGTCAAAGAATGTTCATTCATAGTTACAGGATACAAATTAACAGAGTTGGGAGTGACCTTGTAGGTCATCTAGTCCAACCTCCTGCCCAAGCGGGAGACCCTACACCATTTCTGACAAATGGCATATATCTTTTGAAAGCTCCAGTGATGAAGCTCCACAACTTCCAAAGGCAAACTTCTCTTCCGTTGGTAGATTGTTTTCACGAATGTCAGAAAATTCCTCTTTATTTCCTTATTGAATCTCTCCGGATCAGTTTCCATCCACTATTTCTTGTCTAACCTTTGGGTCCCTTGGAAAATAGCTTGACCCCCTCCTCTCTATGGCAGCCCCTCAAATATTGGAAGACTGCTGTCCTGTCTCCTCTGGTCCTTCTCTCCCTAGACTAGCCAGGCCCAGTTCTGTAACCATTCATCGTATGTTTAGTCTCCAGTCCCCTCATCATCCAGGTTGCTCTTCTCTGCACTCTTTTGAGAGTGTTCAACATTTTTATAGTGTGTGTGATGAAAACTGGATGCAGTATTTTAAGAATGGTCTTACTAAGGCTTTATAGAGTGGATTTGGTTTAGTTATATCTGCAGGAAAAGGAGACCACCGATGGTGGAGTCAAGAGAAGAATAAGCCTGGAGTTGTTAAATTCTCAACAAGCAATCCAGCCTTTCTTGAACTCCATTAACTCTTATCTAGCACTAATTTAGGACTGATCATTACCTGACTATATTTGTGTAAAATCTTCAGCAATAAATCTTCTTAACTGGAATTTAACATGTGGTCCTGATTCTTCGAGCTTGACATCATCAAATGTGACAGAAATATCATTGGGCTATTTATTTTTCAATATTGTTCTTAATGATCTTGGTGAAGGAGTTTACACATTGTTTATTGAGTTTACAGATGTTGCAAAACTGTATGGGATAGCAAATACCCCGAAGACAGGAATTCATTTTAAGAGATTGTTGTGAGAAGGTGGAGAAATAGGCTGATAGTAACGGAATAAAATTCTGCATAAAGTCCTTCACATAGGAAATTAAACTCAAATGCAGAGGCGGAAGGCGGGCAATACTTGGCTTCACGACTGAGAAAAAAACATCTTGGAAATAAATAATAGTTGATTGCAAACTGAGCATAAGCCAAAATGACTTTTTATGACTGCATAAAAAAAGATAAATACAATTTTAAACTGCAGCAACAAAAAAATCATGGGAAGTAAAATCATTCATTTATTCTGTTCAGGCAGGCTCCACCTGAAATATCCAGCATCTTATTTTGATTCAGTTACAAAAACCTGGAATTTGTTCAAAGGACAATGAAAATTATCAGAAGATTAAAACTAAAAGTAGAGAGACCAGAGGAATGAGGTATGTTTGGCCTTCAGAAAAGATGAATACTTGGCTTCATCCTTGACAAGTTTATGACCACAATGGAGCCCAAAATTTCTGCTGCTAAGCAAGACATTTGTTAGTGGGAGTTTTGCCTTGTTTCACGACTTTTCTTGCCACCGCTCTTAAGTGAATCACTGCACTTGTTAAATTAGTGACCTGGTTGTTAAGTGAATCTGATTCCCCTATTGACTGTGATGATCTGGAGTGTAACACAAACATAACAAAATCCAAAATATAAACAAATATCCTTTAATGCCTCCAACTTGGCCCCAGTGTTCAATAATTCTCAGTTGGAGATAAAACGTACTCAGAAATAGTCTTCAAAAGAAAGCAATACAGTCTGAACTGAATGAGCAGACAGAGGTGAAATTAAAAAACCCAAAACAAACTACAGTGAAGCAATTTCTGCAATGAACTAGAAAGTAATTACCAACTTCAAGGAGATAACAAAGCACAGTCTGTTGGAAGGACACCAACCAAGATAACTTCAGCCCAAAATAAAACATGTTTTACTTCTGGCAACGCTATGTTTTAACCATCTCTTTTATATACTATTCTCCCCAGTTGCAACCAATGAGGGGGATCATGGCCGCTTCCCCCCTCGCAAGCCAAGTTGTTTCCTTCTCCATTTCTCTCTGTGTGTCCTAGGATGAATAGGGGATGGGTCTTTCTCTGACTGCCCAGCTGGCCTCTGCCCTTTCCCAGCCTCCTCCACAACCTCTGGAGCCATACCTCCCTGATGGCTGTTCCTCCTCTCCCTCAGAGTCCGACTCTAACAAGGGAATGACATTGACTTTGTGTCAGGATTCTGGCAGTTGCCCATTTAAATCATGAGTCTCGAGCCAAACTTCCAAAACTTCAAAAAGATTTATTGGGAGTTAACATGTCTGGCCCTGCCTGGGTGCAGCCGACTCTGAGACACATCATTCATTGTCACCCTTGACCCTTGTCAGAAGGTCACAAAAGGGGATGGTGTGACTCCAGGACTCTGCAACCATCATAAATGCGGGTCAACTGCCAAGCACCTGAATGTTAAGTACATGACCATGGGATGCTGCAATGGCCATAAATCGGAGGACCGTGTGATGACCCATGGTGGGAAACAAAATAAATACAGTCACAAAAACAGGTGAAGCCCCTTTTATTCCTTCACTTTGCTTCAAAGCTCCAAATATTCTTGACTGGAGACAAAAAAAACGCCCCCACAAGCAGTTACGAAAAGGAGGAAATGCCGTTTAAACTAAAAATGCCTATAAATTATAAAGAGTAGGAACAACACCAACCACACTGAAGCAATTAAGGGAACCAGGCAAGATAAGGGCTTGAAGAAGTCCACAGATATCGGAACACACACTGGGAAGGACACCAAACTCAGAGAGGAATGACAGACTAGAGATATTTCCATGCTTTGTTTCCAGCACTGGCCCATACGCATGTCCGTCCTTTTAACTAGTTCTCAGAGCTGCAGCCCATGAAGGGAATCAGGGCGCTCTCCTCCCCTGTAGTCCATGCCATTCATGTCTCTTCCTTATCCTCTCCTCCCTGCATGCCCTAGAATGGAGAGGGGATGGTCCTGGGTCTTCCTCTGCTCTTCCCCAGCCTCCTCCACAACCTCCGGAGCCACACTTACACTCCCTGTCGGCTGTTCCTCCTCTCTCTCACAGTCAGTCTCCAACAGGAGCATGACAAAAATGGTGATAAGTCACTTTGTTCAGTGCCACTGTAACTCTGAACGGGCACGAAATGAATTGCTGCAAGTTGAGGACCTGTAAAGGGGACATGACACCACTATTAAATACAGGTATTCCTCACAACCTCCTTACAACCATTAATTTCTCAACCATTCAAAGTTGGAATGGGACTGAAAAAAGGGACATACAACCTCTCCTTGCACTTACAACCGTTGCTGTAATGCTGCAGTCACATACAGGTAGTCTTCAACTTACAACCACAATTGAGCCCAGAATTTCTGTTGCTAAGTGAGACATGTGTTAAGTGAGAGTTTTGCCCCATTTTATGACTTTTCTTGCCATAGTCGCTAAGTGAATCGATGCGGTTGTTAAGTTAGTAACATGGTTGTCAAGTGAATCTGGCTTCCCCGTTGACTTTGCTCATCAGAAGGTGACACCAAGACACTCTGTAACTGTCATTAATGAGAATCAGCTGGTCTGAATTTTGACCCAAGTGAGGCTGCAGTGGTTGTGAGTATGGAAAATCATCCAAAGTCACCTTTTTCACCGTCACTGTAACTTCAAATGGTCACTAAATTAACTGTTGTAAATTGAGGACTACCTGTAATTAAAATTTGAATGCTTGACAACTGGCATATACTTATGACAGTTGCAGCATTCCCAAGATCACATGTCAGCCATTTGTGAGCTTCTGAGGAGTCTTCTAACAAGATTCACTTTATAATGAGGGAAAAGATAGTAAAATCAGATGTGATACTGTCCCTGAAGTGATTGTCTAGTAGGACTTCAAGATCCTCCTCGTAGTTACTACGGTTGGGCCAGGTAGCACCTATTCTATACCTGTGCCTTTGGTTTTCCTTGCCTGTGTGTGTAGAAACGTACTTTTCCCACCGTTGAACTGCATTTTGTTGGATAGAGCCCAGTGTTCAAATCTCAGAGGTGATGGGCTCCCCTTCACAGGCCACATTAAGCAGAAAGGCTTTCATTTGGACTCTGGAACTGAGCAGAGAGCTGGACTTGCTGACCTCAAGGGTTCCATGCAGTGGTGGTATTCAGTATTCAGTTCGGACCGGTTCTGGACAAGAGGTAGTGAAAATTTTGAGTAGTTTGGAAAACCGGCCAGTACCACCTCTGACTGGCCCCGCCAACCCCATCTCTTCTTTGCCTCCCATCCCAGCTGATTGGTTGGGTCTTCTTTGGTTGCCCTGCACAGGAGAACAGAGCTGGAAAGCAGGTTAGTGGGATGGGAAGGAAATGGGGATTTTGCAGTATCCTTCCCCTGCCATACCCACCAAGCCATGTCCACCAAGCCACGCCCACAGAACCAGTAGTAAAAAAAATTGAATCCCACTCCTGGTTCCATGGGTTTTCTCTGACTCCAATAAGTCCCCATTTAAATGCAAATTAAACAGATGTATTCTTATCTGGAATTGATAATCATTAGAAGAGAAAGAAGGCTCATTGGAAAAGAAAGCTCCCTTGTAGGCAAAATCCTTTCATTTCCACATGCTACCAAACATTGGGCACGGCTCCACTTATCCTTTCTGGGAAAGAACTGGAAATGCTATGGGCTTTAGTTTAATTCTCTGGGAAACTTAAGTGACAGAGAATGCCCTTGTCTACGATAAGCATATGATTCACAAACTCATATCTATGATGGTTGTGGTATTTCTGGGTCACATAATCCCCTTAAGCAAATTCAATGGGGAAGCCAGATTCACTTAACAAGGGTGTGACTAATTTAACAATTGCAGTGATTCACTTATCAACTGTGGCAAGAAAAGTTGTAAAATGGGACAACATTCACTTCACAATCCTCTCGCTGAGGAATAGAAATTTGGAGATCAATTGTGGCGTAAGTCAAGGACTAGCTGTAGTTAGCATCTACTGTATTTTTTCCCCAGTTAAATTCTCTTTCTTGCACTGATTTAGTTACAAGCTAACTTGTGGAAGCACCAATGTGCTCTCATTGCACCCTCCTCTTCTCCACATAGGGAAGCCACCCCGGATTCTGACCTCCTATTAAATCAAACAGACCAAGTTCCTCTAGACCTGTGTGAATATCACAGAGAGCTTTGACCTTCAGAAGTTGTAGGAGATTTCTAACTTCTCCTTCTCCTTCCCCCTGAAGGAAGTCAGAGAAGTGTTCCTTCCAAGTTTTCTCAACAATGAAGATGATTTCAAAACCTCATATGTCCCAGCTCTGAAACAAGCCATACTTTGCCTTCACACACTGTGGGCATCCCACTAAGGATCCCACTTCTTCTCCAAAACTGTCCAGAGTCTTTCAAACATCTCACCTTCAAGTCATTCCCTGCTACTTTCCTCAGCTGATGTCCAGCCTTTCTCCAAGCAGTGGAGTGCAATTGTTTTAGACCTAGTTGGACTAGAAGACCTCCAAGGTCCCTTCCAACTCTGTTATTCTATTCTAGACCTCCTTGTTTGCAGTTTTTAATTGCAACACTTGAGGAGAAGCCAGGATTTTCCTCCTTCAAATCAAGAAATCTTAATGTATGAAAACCATTGTCGCAGGTGACCAGGGGGGATTCCCCACAAACCATGCAATGCATGTAGATCTGGGCCTGGCCTGGACCCTATAAGAGCCCTCCCCTCCCCCTCTAGTCCATATTGATGCACCTCCATCTTTGTATGATGTCTCCTATTCTCAGCCAGAAGGGGGATTGTCCATGGTCCTGAATGCCAAGAATGTGAATGGAAAGGAAAACTGGCAGCAGCAATAGGGATAAGGGATAAGGGATAAGGATAGGGATAAGGGATAGGGGTACAGATAGGGATAAGGGATAGGGATAGGGATAGGGATAGGGATAGGGATAGGGATAGGGATAGGGATAGGGATAGGGATAGGGATAGGGATAGGAATGGAATAAGAATGAATAGAAATAGGAATAGGAACAAGAACAAGAACAAGAACAAGAACAGAACAGACTAGAATAGAATAGAATAGAATAGAATAGAATAGAATAGAATAGAATAGAAAGAATAGAAATAGAAATCTAGAAATAGAAAGGAATGGCATTTCTATCTGTTGTGTGTCTGTTTGAGTGTCAGCGTACATACAATAATGAACATTTCCCCCTGAGCATCTTTGAGATAACGGAATGGTGGGGGTGGGTTTGGGGGCAGGGGTGGAGGTGTCTGAATTCCAGGCATCTTTGAAAGACACTTATCCTCCTCACTATACTTAGTCAACCGTTGATTCTGAAAACAGAAGGACTTGATCACCAGTCGTCTGAAAATAACTCAAGAGTATTGAGTTATTGGAATAATCCCAGAGGAGTTGAAATTAAGTGCAATTACACATTACTCCTGAAAATAGCTCTCTGCCCATGTGCCAAAACATCCTTCTTTAGACATCTTTCCAGGCCAGAGTTCAAAGCAGTAAAAATGAGTATCAACGCAAAGCATGCAATTCCTGTTCGCTAGGCATCTGTTACTTTCACAAGAACTCAAAACCAGGATGAGTTGAATGGAAGCTTCTGCCTTTTAGTAACATTTGTTAGTCTGAAACAGTGTGCTGAGACTCCTTCTTCTTCTCTGGCTGCTATAGACTAACAGAGTTCTCCAACTGCAATGAATAACAAGGGCTCGAGTTTTTCTCTCTGAAAATGCTGTTTCTAGACAACCATCCCTGGGTGGACAACACAGAACAACACTCCAATGGTGCTTTGCTTTTTTTTTTTAGATACAGCATATTGAGATAATCCAGCCATTGGTTGTTTGGGGCTTGGTGTTAATGCAAACTAGGCATGAGGGAATGTGCACATAGAGAAGAAATAGAGGGAGAACTCCAGCAAGACCACTGTCAACTCCTAAAATATTTGTCTGGTCTTTTTAGAGTTGCCAACAGAAAGGGAGGGGTGAGCTGTGCGGCAGCTTGCAAACCAAAAGTGCATTCCATAAATAGTTTTCAAAGATAGTAACCAGGTGACTGAAGTTTCTGCCATGCAAAATTCTAACTGGAGAACATGATTGTTGACTCTGGGCTATGGATGTGACCCATTGGAGAATATGAATTACAATACACCCAGGGGGTGGGGGAAAACCAGGGTCAAGGGTGACAGTGAATTCTGTGTCTCAGAGTCTGCTACACTCAGGCAGTGCCGGACATTTAACTCCCAATAAATATTTTTGAAGTTTTGGAGGTTTGGCTTGAGACTCATGATTTAAATGGGGTTAAGTGTTAGAATCCTGACAACCACCTTGATTTCCTAAGAAAGAGGCAGCACATCCAGGATAAGAGATTCTGCAGTCCTGAACAGCATGGAAGAGGAAGGAAAAGATTCACGATAGCGATACCTGGAATCTCCTTGGGTATATCAGTTGGGGTAGAAGAGTGGTATGGTGGCCTAGAGGTGGAGCTCTTGCCTCACAATCATCAGGCTGTGAATTCAATCCTAGGTAGAGACAGATATTTTTCTCTCTGGGCACAATGAGAATCTATCTGCTGAATAAAACTCTGCATTGGTGATAAGAAGGGCATCCAGTCATGAAACATTCTGCTAGCTCCATTCAGTTGCCCAGACTCCACTCCACAAAGGATTATGGGGTCATTTAAAGATGATGATGACATCAATTGGGGTAGAAGGATATAGCTTTAGTCTGGCAAGATTCTGTCTATGTAGGACAGGGGTGTCAAACTTGCATCATGGCACTGTCACGTGACGTATCATGACTTTTTCTCCTTTTGCTAAACTAGACATGGCCAGAGCATGACGTATCTGGGGAGCAGGCCACGAGTTTGACACCTCTGATGTAGGAGAAGGAAGAGCAGAACCTGGGGGTGGAGTTAAAAGAGGGATCAGCCTAGAATCCCCACATAGCTACAAGAGGACTAAGTCCAAACCCCACCTGCCCCCTTGAATTCCATGGACTGTTATCTAACAGTAAGCAGGTGGCAACCATAGACTGAGAATGTAGCTGTGCATAAGCATGAGCAGCAATAAATCAGTTTAATTGGATCTTCACCTGTGCCTGACAGTCTATTAGGTATAAGCAAATAAAGCTGTAGACTTGTTTAGTTTTCACCATGTCCTCTTTAAGCTTGAGCGTGACATCAAGGCAGGCTTATTGAAAAATGTGGTTAACAAAAGGTGTGAACCTACAGACTTTAAAAATAGCCACCTCTGTCTTGGTCAATGACAGTGACCAAGTACAATGCTACAGCATGACCTCCATCTTTAAGGATCTTGTGAGACGCAAATAACCAGGAACAACAGGCCACAGAGAAGAGAGGATCAGTCTATTTCGCCAAAGCACCTGAAGGCAAGACAAGAAGCAACAGATGGAAACTAATCGAGGAGAGAAGAGCAACCTGGAACTAGGGAGAAATTTCCTGACAGTTAGAACAATTAATCAGTGGAACAACTTGCCTCCAGAAGTTGCGGATGCTCCAACACTGAAGGTTTTTAAGGAGAGACTGCGTAGCCATTCGTCTGAAAAGCTATAGGGCAGTGATCGCTAAACTTTTCAGCACTGAGTGCCCAAAAGTGCCCATGCGCGCATCCCCAAAATTCACTTTACCCCCACACACATACTTGCGCCCCCGAGACCTGAAGACCAGCTGGCTGGTGTGAGGTGTGTGTGTGCATGCACAGCAGAGCAGAGCTAGAGCAATGGCTTGCATGCCCACAAAGAGGGCTTTGCATGCCACCTCTGGCACGTGTTCCATAGCTTTGCCATCACGGGTATAGGGTCTCCTACTTGGGGGGGTGGGCTTAGACTAGAAGACCACCAAGGTCCCTTCCAACTCTGTTGTTCTGTTATTCTGCACTAAACGTTTTACATGCTATCTATACACACGAATCTGATCTACTGGTGGTCAAGGCAAATTTGTGCTAGCTAAGAGTCAACGGAATTCATAGGGGAGCTGGGCTTAGATATCTTGTGAGAGTGTAACAACTCCAAACTGATGATGCATTTGACCCCATCTTTGTGTTCCACTAAGTCATCTACTACAGCCTGCTTAAAACTGAGTATATCCAGGCCGAGAGTGACTACTGTCACCCCTAGAAATAGCTGCAACCATGCTGTCTTGATGGAATTTGTCTTCTCCTGCACTTACAGATTGGATATTCCTCATCCACAAACAGATGTGTAAGGTCCTGCCTCTCCTTCTAACTCAAGAAAGTGAAAACTCTTGAAACTTGGTGTTTCAAAAGGAACCTTTTATTGCGCAGAAGTGATAGCAGAACAAAAGTAAAGCAGGCTCTGAATTCCCCCAAGCAATACAGTTGGAAATAAGGCATTAGAAACCCCTCCTTCCAGTCCAGTGTGGATTCAGCCAATCCACAGGTGTGGAAATGTGATTGTAACAGCTGTCCTGAGAACCAGATAAGAAGCATTCCCAGGGTCATCTTCTGCTTTCAGAGTGAAACAACCCACATGGCCCTCCCTCCCAGTACATTCCCCAAAATCTCAGGGTGCTCAGGCGCCAGGATAAAGGTTATAAAATAGCAGTTGTCAGAGGCAATAAGAAAGAATCACACTTGAGGTTCCCCCCACCACCACCTTCTTCCAATTGAATGGCAGTATCACTTTAGGGATCCGACAAGAAGAGGCTTTATGAACTTCTTAGAAGGTCACTGGTGAAACTGAGAAGACAACTCTTGGTCTCTCCCAGGGAGGTGGCTTTGATTCTAGGTACAGCCCTCCATGTCTCTGAAGTCCTCTTCCTTCACTGGTCCTATCCTCCCCAGAAATCTCTTTCCTCCAAAGTAGGTTTTTTATTTCCTCTGTTCTCACCCAGTTTTTTATGATTATCCAATGTTTATCTGCATAACTACCGTGAGTAGGAGTGTTGATCATCTTCTATTGATCTCGCAAAGCCCTCGAGAGAAATACAATTAAGCTTAACAGAAGGAACGATCTCAGTGGCTGAGTGATGGTTCCCAGTATTAAGGCCCCAGTTCAATTAAGCTAAGAGCTTTCCTCGGCAGGAGGCTCCCCACCCCAAAACCTCTGCCTTACAAAGGAATCAATGTTCAAAGTATGCACCAAAATGTTCTGAAGTACCCAGAATATTTTCATACAGCTTTCGACACTGCTAATGCGCCCTTGCTTTAAAATATGACAGGCTGTCAATGTAAGGATTTAATTTAGCATTGTTGCTGTGGCACCGCACATAAACTAAAAGGCTTATAAAACTCTGAGAAAGAAAGCAAATGGCCCAGTGACTCTTAGTGGGGAGAGAAAGGGCTTGTTTAATAAAAATCTATTGGACTGGAAATGGTGGGTCAACTATTTCAGCACATACAGAGCAGTGGCAAAAAGCAGCTTTATGGAGGGCCAAGGGGAATGCCAATGGAGCAGGATTTTCACAGCTCCCAAAATGGCTTCAGGAAGAGGGTAAGGGGCAAGGTGGGCNCAGCACATACAGAGCAGTGGCAAAAAGCAGCTTTATGGAGGGCCAAGGGGCATGCCAATGGAGCAGGATTTTCACAGCTCCCAAAATGGCTTCAGGAAGAGGGTAAGGGGCAAGGTGGGCTGATACCGGTTCGCCCCAGTTTGGGCAAACCGGTAGCTAATTTTATCATTTTTTAACCACAGGTTTAGTGAACTGGTAAATCCCACCCCTGACTGGTCCTGCCCACCCCAACCTGTCCCTCTCAGAAGTCCCACACGGCCCATTTTGGATGCAGGTAAGTGCAGGGGTGCCCGCAGAAGCTCAGGGAGGGTGAAAAACGTGCATCCTGGAAGTTTGGGAATGCCATAAACAGGCCTGTTTCCAGCTTCTGAAGGGCCACCGGAGGCTGTGGTGGCAATTTTTTCCCTCCTGGAGGCTCAAGGAAAGCCTCTGGAGCCTGGGGAGGGTGAAAATGCTCCCCCTCAATGGTGCAGGAAGCTGACTAGGCCATGCTCATCATGGCCACCCCCGCTCAGCAACTGGACAGAGAACCAGTGGCTAAAATTTTTGAAGCCCACCCCTAATGAGTCTGGAGGCTAAACTGTTGAGGGGATGTTGAGACCCTGCAAAGAGTGCCAAGAAGAGCAACCAAGACAGTAAGGGGTCTGGAGGCTAAACCATACGATGAACGGTTACAGAATTGGGGACAGGGGTGGGATTCTACCAGTTTTCACCTATTCTCTAGAACCAGTTGTTACCATTCTAAGCAGTTGGGAGAACCGGTTGTTAGAAGAAATTACTGGCCTCATCCTGTAAGGAAGGTAGGAAGGAAACATTCTGGTGTTGCTTACAGAAACTGCCTCTCCATTAACCCTTATTACATTTTTGGCAGGACTAGACTTCCTGTCTCAGGAACTTCTCTGGAGTTTTTTTCCCTCCTTTGCTGGTACTTTGCTTGTGTGGAGTGACCATTCAAAATTACAATGGCACTGAAAAAAGTGACTTATGACCATTTCTCACACTTACGACTGTTGCAGTATCCCCACAGTCATGAGAGGCCAGGCGAGGAGATGGGTGCCTCGATGTGAGTGATGTTGAGTTGGCTACACCCAGCCAGTCACCTGACCACCAAGTCACACCCACCAACTAAGCCACGTCCACTAAACCGCTTAAAAGAATTGAATCCCACCCCTCATTGGGCATGTCCATTTTAATGAACAGAAGGACTAGTGATGACATGAGAGCGGTCTTCCAAGATTTGAAGGAGCTGTCACGAAGAAGATGGAGGGGGTCAACCTATTCTCCAAAGCGCCTGAGGGCAGGACAAGAAGCAATGGGTGGAAGATCATTAAAGAGAGATCCAATCTGGAACTGAGGAGGAATTTCCTGACAGTGAGAGGAATTAAGGAGTGGAATAGCTTCCCTCCAGAAGTTGTGGGTGCTCCATCACTGGAGGTTTTCAAGAAGAGACTAGATAGTTATTTGTCCAGAATGGTTTAGGGTCTCTTGCTTGGGCAGGAGACTTCTGGACAAGAAGACCTCCAAGGTCCCTTCCAAAGCCATTATCCTATATCCTAAGGTGGAAAAATGTAGAATTTAGGACTCTTAGCCCACAAGTGTCCAGTACACTAATGTCACATATGTCTTGACATCATCATGCAACTTTAACCCAATTGGCATCATTTATGTCATGGCATCATCATGCCTGTGGTATCACTTACTCCATTTCCTCCCACTGCCAGGCACCAACACTCTGACCTGCAGGAATTTTCCAGCGATGGGGTTCATATGGGACTGGTTTAATTTCACCTTCATTATGTGAGCCCCATCAATTGTGGCTTATTCAACAATCTTAGTTCATGTAATCACATGAATCAAGTCAAAGTACTGTTGGGAAGCTTTGGGAAAGGAAGGGAAAGATTTTGAGTTGTCCAAAGGGGATTGCTGAACATAATTCTTTGTTTCTAAATCTGCCAGAGTTATTCACCCATTATTTGAATTAGGTATTTCAATCTTAGGTAACCCAGAACAAGTTCTACACGACTACCCACATTAGTCTCCTTCACAATACAATAGAGAAGTCCAACACAAGTTCCTTTAAAAGAAAAAAAAAAGGGAAAGATTAAAAATGAGATCAAAGTGCACTAAAGCCACAACAGCTAAAATTATTAAATCGGAAGGCCTGGCTGAAGGGTTGCATCAGACCTTTCCCAAGATGAAGGAGGGAAATAGATTAGATAAATAGATACGATATATTAGATAGATAGATAGATAGATAGATAGATAGATAGATAGATAGATAGATAGATAGATAGATAGATAGATGGAAGGGCGAGAGGGGAGAGGGGGAAGAGAGAAAGAGAGGATATAAAGACGGGGGGGAGAGAAAGAGAGAGGATTAGATTAGATAGTAGATAGATAGATAGATAGATAGATAGATTAGATCTAGATAGATAGAAAGATAGATAGATAGATAGACAGACAGGGACAGACAGATGAGGCAGGCAGACACCATAGATAGTGATGATAGATGGGGATGAAAGAGAGAGAGAGGGGGAAGGAGGAAAGATATAGAAGGAGGAGAGAGAGAGAGAGAGATGGATAGAAAAAGATGGAGTAGATGGATGTACGGCGGGGGTTAGACAGATAGACACCGTAGATAGTTGATAGATAGATAGATAGATAGATGTAGATAGATAGATAGATAGATAGATAGATAGATAGATAGATAGAAGATAGAGAGATGAGAGGGAGGGGGGGAGAGAGAGGAAGAGAGGATATAAGAGAGGGGGGAGAGAGAGGAGGATAGATAGATAGATAGATAGATAAGATAGATAGATAGATAGATAGATAGATAGAATAGATAGATGAAAGAGGCAGGGGGGAGAGTGAGGAATAAAGAGAGGGGATAGAGAGAGAGGGGATGGATAGATAGTAGATAGATAGATAGATAGATAGATAGATAGATAGATAGATAGATAGAAAGATGGAATACATAGATAAATGTCCACTTCAATTTCAAGCATCAAAAGCAAGAGCAGGCCTTTATTTAAGAAGAATAAAAGCAGCAAGATACTCTAATAAGCCCAAATAATGTAATTTTCATCACTCAGAATATTCAGAGCTAATGTACAAATTAACTTTTACACAGCAAGTTCATTTCTCTGGTGATCTCATTTTGACCTCACCAAGATCCAGCGGGATTTGAAGGGGTGTGCAGGTTTCCTTCTCTAGTGAGGCAGCTCCCTGACACTTCTCAAGATGGTTGCTAATAATCACTTCTTAATTGGGATCTTTCAAACTGGATTCATGCATGGTAATTAGTGGGCTTTGATTTCTCACCCCCTTAATTTGAGAGACTACAGGAGAGGAGAGGGGTGAGGCCTTGAAAGGGGAGGGGTTGCATCCGTGGTGGGATTCAAATTGTTTTTTTTACTACTGGTGGTTTGGTGGGCGTGGCAGGGAAAGGACACTGTAAAATCCCCATTCCCTCCCCACCCCACTACCCCACTACCCTGCTTTCCAGCTCCTTTCTCCTGTGCAGGGCAGCCAAAGGAGGCCCAGCTGATCAGCTGGGACTCAATGGGAGGCAGAGAAGGGATGGGGTTGGCAGTCAGAGGTGGGATTTGCCGGTTCTCCAAACTACTCAAAATTTCCGCAACCAGTTCTTGAGAACCGGTCAGAACCAGCTGAATAACCACCTCTGGGTTGCATATTTAAAGAGAGCATCTGCAAATCCAGATGTCTTTAACTCTTTGGTTCAAGAAAAATGTTTTGTGTGGATTTATACAGGTGGTGGAGGTGACACTCAGCCAAATGCAGGCAGTCCTTGACTTGCGAAAGTTCATTTAGTCACCATTCAAAGTTACAACCGCAGTGAAAATGTGACTTATGACCGTTTTTCACACTTTGCAGCATTTTCATGGTCACATGATCAAAATTCAGATGCTTGACAACTGACTCATATTTATGACAATTGTGGTCTCCCGGCATCATGTGATTACTTTTTGCGACTTTCTCACAAGCAAAGTCAAGCCAGTTTCACATAACAACCATGTGACTAATTCAACAACTGTTGGGGATTCACTTAAGAAAGGTGGAAGAATTTCTTCTCAGTAGTTTTTCTTTATTGCTTCTCACCCACAAATGAAAGCAAACACTTGCATAAGCCAAGATATTCCTCTGAGAATTGCTAAGTAGGAGCTGTCTCATCTCTCTACCACCCAACCAAACTATATAAACTTCACTGTCTCTTTGCCCTCCAGAAGGCAGCTCCTCCTTCCTGGCAATCCAGACTACAGTCCACCATGGTAGAAAACACAATTGTCACCTTCAAATAATTACTAAGCTTGGCACAAGCCTAGCACAAGAATTTCACCACGATCCACACTCTGGCATGGTATGATCAGGTGGCAGATAGGATGTGATGTACAGCAAAACAAACAAACAAACCTGAGGGCCAACAATTTATGACGCTATTTCATCAACAAGGAGCTATATTTAATTTATTGTATTTATATTTTATCTTTCTTTTTTTCCCCAACCACAATTGAAAAGTAGGCCGCCATGCAGGGGTGGGATTCTACAGGTTGGCACCTATTTGCTAGAACCGGTTGTTGACATTCTAAGCGGTTCGGAGAACCAGTTGTTAGAAGAAATTACTGGGCTAATCCTGTAAGGAAGGAAGGAAGGAAACATTCTGGTGTTGCTTACAGAAACTGTCCCTCCGTTAACCCTGATTACATTCTTGGCAGGACTAGACTTCCTGTCTCAGGAACTTCTCTGGAGTTTTTTCCCCCTCCTTTGCTGGTACTTTGATTTTGTGCAGTGACCATTTGAAAAAAAGTGACTTTTGACCATTTTTCACACTTACGACTGTTGAAGCATCCCCACAGTCATGAGAGGCCAGGTGAGGAGATGTGTGCCTCAATGTGATTGATGTTGAGTTGGCCATGCCCAGCCAGTCACATGACCACCAAGCCATGCCCACCAACGAAGCCACGCCCACAGATCCAGTTGTTAAAAGATTTGAATCCCACCCCTGCTGCCATGGCTACTTCCTTGGCTAAGTATGGATTAGAACCATGTTGGCAAACCTATGGGACGCCTGCTGGAAGTGGCATGCAGAGCCATTTCCCCCGGCATGAGAGAGGTTGCCTGGAAGAACCTCATTGTGCATGCACGCGCTGCTGCCCTAGAACTGATTGTCAGGTATCTGGTGCGTATGTGCAGGGGGGGTGCAGGGGAGACGCACATGCATGTGCAGAGACATGCGGCTCATGAAGGGGGTCTCACATGCATGCACAGGGGGTGTGGAGGCCAGCACACATTGCCTTCTGGGTGCCGGCATCAGCACAGGAACCAAAAAAGGTTCGCCACCCGTGGATTAGAAGCTGGGTCTCCCTGGCCTTAATCTAGCACATTGGTCCCAAACGTTGGCAATTTTAAGACTTGTGGACTTCAACTCCTGGAATTCTCCCTACTCCTAACCCAGCAGCTTTTCCACTGGCCTGCCCTGGCTGGTGTAGAACAGGGGTCTCCAAATCTGGCAACTTTGACTTGTAGACTTCTACTCCCAGAGTTGCTTAGCCAAGTACAAAGTTGCCAAGTCTGGAAACATCTCGTGTAGAACGTTCAAGCAGAGAGATCTCTGGAAATTGGGTAGATATTCTCCTTGCTTGATCTTCCCCTACCAAAAGCCATCACAATGCAGACCTCACATCTTCAAAGCAGAAGGCTAATTTCATGTCCCCCTTCCCTGAATGAGTCCTCAATCAAGAAACATACACAATTAACAGACAGAAGGTAAGTCTATTTGCAGCTATTCCCATCAACAGCAACTCAACTCAGTGGCAAAAAATGCATTCAAAAGACTTGGCCTTAATTAACTCGTTTATAAATGAGACTAGAGAAGCTCCTCTTACAATTTCCAGAATTCTGTGTTTATGCCAAGTTTAGCATTAAATATTACCTATCCAGTGGTGGGATTTAAATGTTTTTACTTCCAGTTCTGTGGGCGTGGCTTGGTGGGCATGTTTGGTGGGTGTAAAGTCCCCACTCCCTCCCCACTCCAGGGGGAAGGTGACTGCAAAATCCCCATTCCACCCTACTGACCTGCTTTCCAGCTCCCTTATCCTGGGCAGGACAACCAAAGGAGATCCAGCTGATCAGCTGGGACTTGGGAGGCGGAGAATAGATGGGGGTGGAGCCAGTCAGAGGTGGTATTGGGCGGTTCCCCAAACTACTCAAAATTTCTGCTACTGGTTCTCCAGAACTGGTCAGAACCTGCTGAAGACCAACTTTGAAGCTATCTGAAATTGTGTTATTTGTGCCTCCTTGGTCTCATCCATCTGGAGAGGGACCTGACACCCGGAGTGTGCTTCTCTGGCTGCAGTCTAGTTTTCCTCACTTCAGCCTTGTGCTTTTCCCAGGTGCTGAATTCAGGATCTTCCCTCCTTTCTGCATTTGATCCAGAAAAAAAGTCACATCATGGCAATTCCATTCAGGATTTCTAGTTGACATTGCCGCCTCCTCTTGACCAAAGCCAAGAAAAAGCCAACTGCTGCATGAACCAAACTACACAACACGCAATGAGTTTCCAGGAGATGAGCGGCCGATTAGTCTGCTTTTGTGTGGCTTAGTCAACCGCCCTCTCTCCATCCAGCAGATGCCAGATTTGTGCCCTGCTACATGCAAGTCCAAAATCATCAAGGATACAGGAAGTCTTGGTAGCCTGGGCAAGTGTATGCCACACTTGCTCCAAATCAACTCACTGACAAAGCTAGGAACCTCTCTACCCACATGTTCAGTCTTCATATCTACAGAAATACCTCTATAACTTTTGCAATGTCTCCCACTAGATCATAGAATCATAGAATAACAGAGATGGAAGGATCACTGGAGGTCCTCTAATCCAACCCCCTTTCTAAAATAAAAGGCGGGAGGTTGAACAACTAGCCTCGTGGTGCAACCAGAACAATCTTGAACTAAGTGCACTCAAAACTGTAGAAATGGTGGTAGATTTTAGGAGAAACCCTCCTATACTACCACCTCTTACAATACTAGACAACACAGTATCAACAGTAGAGACATTCAAGTTTTTCGGTTCTATCATATCTCAAGACTGAAAATGGACATCTAACATCAAAAACATCATAAAAAAACAGAGAACAAAGAGTTTTTAATGTGCCAACTCAGAAATATCAAACTGCCCAAGGAGCTGCTGAAAAGAGTGACAGGAGCTGCTGATTCAGTTCTACAGAGGAATGATTGAGTCTGTCATCTGCATCTCTATAACTGTCTGGTTTGGTTCTGCAACCCAACAGGACAGACACAGATTTCAGAGAGTGATTAGGACTGCAGAAAAAGCAATGGGTACGAACCTGCCTTCAATGGAGGACCTGTATACTGCACGAGTCAAAAAGAGGGCTGGGAAAATATTTACAGACCCCTCACATCCCAGATATAAACTGTTTCAACAACACCTTCCCTCAAAACTGTTCTGCTATAGAGAACAACTAGACATAAGGATAGTTTTTTTCTGAACACCATCACTCTGCTAAACAACTGTCAAACTACTATTATTATTATTCTATTCTTGCTATTATTCTTCTCATCCTTCCTATTACCTATCTCTTCCCGCTTATGACTATAACCATGTTGCTTATATCTTTCTAATTTATATTGTTTTATTTGTTTCCGAGTATGATTTGATTGCTTATTAGTAACCTATGACAATCACTAAGTGTTGTGTCTTATTATTCTTGATGGATGTATTTTATTTTTTCTTATATACACTGAGAGCTTATGCACCAAAGACAAATCCCTTGTATGTTCAATCACACTTGGCCAATAAAGAATTCTATTTTATTCTATTCTAAATGGCTGTCTAATCTCTTTTGGAAAACCTTCAGTGATGGAGCACCCAAAACTTCTGAAGACAAGTCGTTCCACTGATTAATTGTTCACACTTTCAGGAAATTTCTCCTTAATTCTAGGTTGGATCTCTCTTTAATGACCTTCTTGTCCTGCCTTCAGGTGCTGTTATGCCCCTGGTGGAGACTGACTCCAAGGAAGGGGAGGAACAGCTGACAGGGAGTGGAAGAGTGGCTCCAGAGGTTGTGGAGAAGGTTGGGGAAGGGCAGAGTCCGGCTGGGCAGTCAGAGGAAGACCCAGGACCATCCTCTCTCCACCCTAGGACACGCAGGGAGGAGAGGATAAGGGAGAGATAGGAATGGCATGGTCTATGGGGGAGGAAAGGGCCTTGATCCTTTTCATGGGCTGCAGCTGTGAGAACTGGTTAAAAGGACAGACATGCATATGGGCCAGTGCTGGAAACAAAGTGTGGAACTATCTCGAGTCTATTGTTCCTGTCTCAGTTTGGCATCCTTCCCAATGTGTGTTCTGACCTCTGTGGACATCTTCAAGCCCTTATCTTGCCTGGTTCCCTTTATTGTTTCAGTGTGGTTTGTGTTGTTTTTACTCTTTATAATTTATAGGCATTTTTAGGTTAAACGGCATTTCCTCCTTTCTATAATTGTTTGAGAGGGAGTTTTTTGTCAAGGATATTTGGAGCTTTGAAGCAAAGTGAAGGAATAAAAGGGGCTTCACCTGTTTTTGTTTATTTTGTATTCCACCCTGGGTCATCACAGGTGCTTTGGAGAATAGATGGACCTCCACTTTCCTGTGACAGCCCCTCAAGTACTGGAAGACTGCAATCATGTCGCTCCTAGTCCTTCCCTTTGCTAGACTAGACATACCCAGTTCCTAGAACTGTTCTGAACCTGATCTAGTGTTGTATGAAGTGGGACTTTTGCAGACAATTTCATCCACCCATATGGTTTTCCAAAGAATATAAAGTGAAGAACTCAGAAAATGTAAGCTTGTCAGCCACAGAAGCTTCAGCTTGCCGCACATATCAATTCTGCAAATTGCATCATTTCTAATTGTACGCATTTTGCCAAGTATGGGGGGGGGGGGGNTAGGGGGGGGGGGGAATGAGTTTTTCATCTGCCTTTTTACCGTCCGCGTGCTTCCAAGCATATTCTTTGCAGCCACCGCTTTAGAACAAGAATACACAAATTATAGCATGTCATACAAAGGAAGCTAGGCAAATTTAGCATAATTTATAGAAGATGCAGGATTTAGATTTGTCAGAGGCAATGTACAGGTCTCTATTTGTCATGGCTGTTGTGCATTTCACAAAAGTCACTCCAGCCTGCACAGAGAAGGCTTACGCTTGACAGACTCCATTTCCACCCCACTTTGCAAAAAAAATCATCCTCCATTGTGACCAATCTGTGCTTGGCCTGATAAACACAATGCAGGTTTGCAAATTCCTAGCCCTATATTTCCACCCACTCCGATGACACACTGTAGATATTGCCCTGAATCAATGGCTATTCAAGTGCAACCAATGCCTTTCCAAAAAGCCCTTTGATTTGACAGACCCACCCAAAAGCCAGCTCCAATTTTTCTATGCCCACTTCAAAGAGGGGGAGAGAGAGGATTCATGGCTCTAATTAAGCAAAGCATTATTTGTTGCACAAATGCCAACAAATCTGATTAATAGTTGAGACTTGGCTGAAAGAGAATGTCTTCTTAGATCAGTGTTTCATGGTTGGTTGGAGATCTTTGGAAGATGAAGTCCACACATCTTAAAGTTATCAGGGCTGAGGAATGCTCATTTAAGGAGACTACTTTGCTGGCTGAAGAATTCTGGAAGTTGAAATCCACAATATTCAACTCCCAGAATTTGTCAAGGCCAAGGAACACTAATTTAAGAAGACATCCGGGCTGGCGAAATAATTCAAAGAGTAGAAGTCCACCATCTTCAAGTTGTCACAGTTGAGAAAGTCTTAGATGCAATGGTGAAGAAATCTTTGTATCCCATATTTCCATTTCTTTGCAGCCTTCTCCAAAGTCCACTGCATTAACTATCTTTATAATCAATAAGGCATGGCTTCCATGTCTGAAACTCTCCATCATCTCACTTGTGACTGTAACCTATTTGTCAGCTATGGAATGGTGATTCATCGCTGCCACATAGCTGGAGAAAGTGGGAGGGGGTGATATTAATTGAGTAGCTCTTAGTGGACAAAATGTAATTCTTTCGATAGTTCAAGGTTAAAGAGTGTGGCGCAGTCAGAATTGGAACCTACTTTGGGATTGGTTCATGTGATGTGATGATGAGGGAGAAAGGGATGGTTTGTAGGTTGGGATCTTTGGGGGACACCGGGCAAACTTTTAGTTTCGGAACTCCACAGAATGTGCCAGGTGCTACTTTCATAAAAGTATTTTGAGATTATGCTTGTCCTGGAGTTACTGACAGGAATGGATTTTCCCTGGAACGCTGACACTACTAACATGGTTACTAACATCAGCCACAGCTCTTGCCCACTAAGATGATGGCTTCTTCTACCCTTGTTGCCTTAAGCCTGTGATGGCACGTGTGTCACAGGTAGCACACAGAGCCACAGGAGACCCAAAGAAATGTACATGCACTGCACATGCGCACGCCTCCCGGCTGTTTTTTGGCTCATTTGAGGCCATTTTTGCCCTCCTGGAGGCTCAAGGGGAACCTCTACAACCTCAGGAGGCTGAAAAATAGGCCTTCTGGAAATACCAGAAGTGCCCGTTTTCACCCTCCTAGAGGCATGAGGGAAGCCTCCGGAGACTCTGGAGGTGGAAAACGGGCCCATTTCAGCACTTCCGGTGTTTCTGGAAGGCCTGTTTTTCAGCCTCCCGAGGCTGCAGAGGCTTCCCACGAGCCTCCCGGAGGGCGAAAATGGCCTCCTCCAGGCCAAAAATCACCTGGGTGGCGCACACATGTGCAATGCAGGTAATGGGGTGAGGGGTGTTGTGCACACATGCACAGGGGGATGCATTGCATTGTGCGTGCCGGCACACCACAACAAAAAGGTTGTCCATCACTGCCTTAAGCCATGCTGAGATTGGTCCCAACCTCTTTCTGATCTCATGATATCAGCAGGTTTGGATGAGCGTGTGTCTTTATATCTGGGTTCTGTTGTGATTCACTGGACATGATTGCAAAGCTGATATTTTCCTTTAAATAGTTCCAAAGGCTATAAGCAGCCTATTTTCATGCTGGCAGGAATGCTTGCCTCTCGTCTGAGGCTATTACAAAGCAGAGACAATTGTATGTGTGGTTACAAATAGCTTTGTAGGGGGCTGAGAGCTGGCAAGACAAGGGTAGCAAAAACATCTGTTTTTCTTTCTTTGCAACAATTGTGTGCGTTTTCTATCACTCCAGTCCAGGAATTGGGTTTAATAAGGATTGGGGAATGAGATCTGCACCCAGTTTTGGTCACCACACTATAAAAATAGTTGAGACTCTAGAAAAAGTGCAGAGAAGAACAACCAGGATGATGAGGGGACTGGAGACTAAAACACAATGAATGGTTGCAGGAACTGGGCATAGCCAGTCTAGTGAAGAGAAGGACCAGGGAAGACAGGATAGCAGTCTTCCAATATTTGAGGGGTTGCCATAGAGAGGAAGGGGTCAAGCTATTTTCCAAGCTGACTTGAAAGCCAGAGAAGGAACAATGGATGGAAACTGAACAAGGAGAGATTCAACCTGGAAATAAGGAGGAATTTTCTGACAGGGAGAACATCCACCAATGGAACCGAAGTTTCCTTCAGAGGTTGTGGGAGTTTCATCACTGGAAGCTTTCAAGAAGAGACTGGACTGCCATCGGTCAGAAATGGTGTAAGGTCTGCTTAGATGGGGAGTTGGACTAGATGACCTACAAGGTCCCTTCCAACTCAGTTAATCTGTTAAAGCTGTTAAAGATCTACCACTTACTCCTTTTTAGAAAGCAGACCACCATGCAAAAGAGCCCATCCTTTTCATGAACAAAATCATCAAGCAAAGGGTGAGAACCTGGAAGTATTAATAATCCAGCATTTCATTTGTTCTCAAAATCTGGCCTAATGGACAGCTACAGCTTGGACACACAAACTTTGAAAACTGTGGTGCATTTAAGCTGGTTTGGTCATCCACTCAATGGATCCCAAGCAGCTTTTTACAGCCACGCTGCTGATTTATTTAAAATATTTATAGGTCATCTTTCAGAATAAACACTACAGATAAGGGGAAAGTTGGCCTGGTTTGGTTTTCGATATCTGATACTCAAATATTTGAGCCTCAAAAATTCTTTTTCTGTGAGACGGATGAAGAGGGATTGACTTTTTAAAAAGAAACCAAAACTGGAAACAAAATGGACAAAACTGATCTATCCAGACAGATAGTTTGGTGTATATACAGTGTCAGAGTTCCAAGTAATATATCCATGGCAACTAAGACTCCAAGGCAATTGAACGCCTCAAAGAATACTTTTATTGCAAATATCATATTGGCACATATCTGGTGATAACCGACTCTGAAAACTCTGGTAGTTTTCACCTTATTAAAAGTAAAAGATTTTCTACTTTCTCAAAACAATCAGTCCCATCTTCCAATCTGCCTTCTTACAACCAGGTGTGAGAATGACCTTGGTTCCCAAGAGAAAGTGTTTTGTTTTGGCTACAAAAATATCTCAAATCCCCTCTCCCTGACTCTCAGCTCGTGTGGCAACTCTGTAGCGGACAAAATGGCTTTGGTTAGGACAGCCTCAGGGTTGACATACCAGAGGTGGTATTCAGCAGGTTCTGACCGGTTCTGGAGAACCGGTAGCAGAAATTTTGAATAGTTTGGAGAACCGGCAAATGCCACCTCTGATGGGCCCCGCCACCACCTATTCTCTGCCTCCCATTGAGTCCCAGCTGATCAGCTGGTTGCTCTGCACAGGAGAATGGACAAAAGCAGGCTAGTGTGGTGTCAGCGTTCCAGAGAACCTCCACTCTAACCAATAACTCCAAAACAAGCCATCCTCTCAAAAGTTCTATTTTATTTGGATAGTAACTGGCACAGCTGGCGAATCCCGAATCTGAAAGTTCCAGGTTTTCTTGCAATGAGTAAAAAATTACAAATCCACCCCCTGCATCCATCATTGCATCATATGCGCCACTCACCATCCGTCCCAACTTGAGACGTCCTCCCCACCAGGTACAGAAACAACATGACCTTGAATCAGAAAAAGAATGCTATTATGTCTAACCACATACACTCCAAGAAATTCCCCCCTCCCATTTTCCCAGGCTCAAGAACGCGGCAGTGTGGAAGCGTCTGGTGTTAATAAGGCTTCCAAAGCTGACATGGAGTGGGGTGGAGATGGGAATTTTACAGTATCCTTCTCCTGACATGCCCACCAAGCCACACCATGCCCACAAACCAGCAGTAAAAAACTTTGAATAGTACCACAGACCTACAGATTCTTCTTGACTTAGCACCATTTATTGAGGTACAATGGCACCGAAAAGAGTGACTTATGATGGGTCTTCACACATATGATCACTGCAATATCCCCCAATATAAATAATTTTAGCATCTCCACAATCAAAATTCAGGCACTTGTTGTAACCAGTATGTATTAAAATCATTGCAGCTTCTCGGTGTCACCTGAGCATCATTTGCAATCTTCTCAGCGAACTTCCTGTTTCCCACAAGCAAGTCAGTAGAGGAAGTCATATTTATTTCACGTCCATATGCTTCACTTAGCAGCTGACGGGAAGCCTAGGTCCTGCCAAGAATGTAATAAGGGTTAATGGAGAGGCAGTTTCTGTAAGCAACACCAGAATGTTTCCTTCCTGCCTTCCTGACAGGATTAGCCCAGTAATTTCTTCTAACAACTGGTCTCTAAACTGCTTAGAAGGTTAACAACCGGTTCTAGCAAATAGGTGCCAACTGGTAGAATCCAACCCCTGTTTTACTCCCATAAAGCCTAAACCTGTGATAGTCAACCTATGGCATGCTTGCCAGAAATGGCACACAGAACCACTTCTGCCGGTACGCAAAAGGTCGCCCGGAAGAGCCCTACTGCTCATGCGCGCTCTGCCATCCGACAGCTGATTGTCGGTTATCTGGCATGCATGCGCAGGTGGTGGGGTGCATGGGGGATGTGCGTACATGCACACAGGTGTGTGGTGGTGGGGGCTTGTGCGTGCATACACAGGGGTGTTGGGAGCACATGCGTGCAACTTTCTGCACGGGAGCTGAAAAAGGTTAACCACCACTAGCCTAAACCAACTGAACCCAATCATAATAGAATAAGAGTTGGAAAGGACCAGTTTCCAGCTTGAGCAGGAAACCCTGAATCATTTCAGACAAACGGCTGTCTAGTATATGAATGAGACCATCATGTCTGTATGAACCTTCATCAGGTGTGGGATTCTACCAGTTCACACCTATTTGCTTGAACCGGTTGTTAACATTCTGAGCAGTTCGGAGAACTGGCTGTTAGAAGACATTGCTGGCCTAATCCTGTCAGGAAGGCAGGAAGGAAACATTCTGGTGTTGCTTACAGATACTGCCTCTCCATTAACCCTTATTACATTCTTAGCAGGACTAGACTTCCTGTCTCAGGAACGTCTCTGGAGTTTTTTTCCCCTCCTTTGCTGGTACTTTGCTTGTGTGGAGGGACCATTCAAAGTGACAATGGCACTGAAAAAAGTGACTTATGACTGTTTTTCACACTTACGACTGTTGCAGCATCCCCACAGTCATGAGAGGCCAGGTGAGGAGATGCGTGCCTCGATGTGAGTGATATTGAGTTGGCCACGCCCAGCCAATAACATGACCACTAAGCCACACCCACCAACTAAGCCACGTCCACAGAACCAGTTGTTAAAATATTTGAATCCCACCCCTGACCTTTGTGTACGAAATACCTTCATGTATAAAAGAGACCATTGGATTGTTTCAAATTGTTGCTGGCTCCTTGAATAGCAGAAGACCAAATCTTCATTCAGTGTCTTGACCAGGAAGAGAGGACTTCTCAGAAGCTCTCCTCTGGATATCTTCACTCATCCATCCTCCCCAGGGTGACCAGTGATAGTTTAGCATTTCTACAGTTCTGTCCCCAGGAAGATCCATCCAGAACCTTTTCCAGTGACTCCCCTAAAGGCAAATCTTTTCCTTCTCCAAATGTTGCATAACAGAAATTGCTACAAATCGCCTTTCAAAATATTCCCATCAGTGATGGAGCACCCACAACTCCAGAATGGTAGACCTGTGTAGCTCTATATGTCTGTGAAGTTAGTATTGCAACCCCCTACCAAAATTATAAGCATGGAAACTGAGAGGACAGAGCAGATATTTCAGAATATATTTGCAACGTCGTCCCTCCTCCAGAGGTAGGTATTCAGCAGGTTCTGACCAGTTCTGGAGAACCAGTAGCTGAAATTTTGAGTATTTCGGAGAACCAGCATAAATCCCACCTCTGACTGGAGATTTTACAGTCTCCTTCCCCTGCCACGCCCACCAAGCCATGCCCATAGAACCGGTAGTAAAAAAAATTGAATCCCACCACTGCCCTCCACCCTGTAGATGAAACAGAATTTCATGACCCATTTACTATTCACAGATGACCCTCATTCTGACTTTTGAGTTTTTGCTATGCAACTCACCTCCCCTGCCTCCTCCATCAGTCCTGGGGAGGAAGAGGGAGGGAGGGCGGATTCTTCGAAACAATACAAACTTGGAAAATTACATGTCATCCCTCATCTTCCAGCAGGCTGATCCTAAGCTCCAAAGGCCAAAAACATCTCTGTGTGATTCTCAAAACTCATTTCCAATTAAGCGCAATCACAACGTTCCATGGATGATGAGCAGTTGGGAGAATGGAAGAAGCATTTCACAAGGCCGCTTTTAAACTGCCTTTTGGAAGAAATTCAGCCCTGATAGATGGGCACTAGGGGAGGATTATGTAAGCACCACTTGCAAAAGAAAAGCTCCTAGTTGCTTTTCTTTTTAATACACAAGCAGCATTGATTTAAAAGACTGGCTTCCCTAAAGAACATAGAATCATACAGCTGGAAGGGACTTTGGAGATCTTCTAATCCAATCCCCAACCTATACTAGGGGTGTCCAACCTTGGTGACTTTAAGACTTGTGGACTTCAAGTCCCAGAATTCCCTAGCAAGCCTGACTCTTCTACAGTCATCGGAATTGTGTGCAGTCTGGATAGAGTAGAGAGAGGTCTACCATTTAAAAAAGATTGTGTTAGCTTTGAGGCCAGATGCTCCCACATCGCCACATTTTGAGCCTGGGAAAATGGGAGGGGAAAACTTATTGGAATGTATGTGGTTAGACATAATAGCATTCTTTTTCTGATTCAAGGTCATGTTGTTTTGCACATAAGTGAGAGGAAGTCCTATCTTGGGACGGATGGTGATAGGGGCATGTGATGTGATGAGGGTGCAGCGGGTGGATTTGTAGTTTTTATTTATTGCAAGGAAGCCCGGAACTTTCAGATTTGGGATTTCCCCACATGTGCTAGTTTACTATCCAGTGAAAACAGAACTTTTGAGAAGATGTCTGTCTCGGAGTTATTGGTTGGAGTGGAGGTTTTCTGGAACGCTGACAGGTTGTCTGTACATCATAATTCAAGAATGAGATTTTCTTTCTCTCTCCCCCCACTCTCTCTTTCTCTCACTCCTTTTGCGATGTTAGCCATCGAGAAATACACCGAAGGAAGAAGCAGGCATACATGCCAAAGAGGATGATGACAAGAACAAGTAAATGAGTGGAACCAGGCTAAACATTACATTTGATTCCATGTAATTTACATTTTGCTATAATTAAAATTAAATTACCTCCATTTAATGTGATTAATATAATTATCATCACTGTATTTAATAGCTTTCCTCCTTGTTACACTAGAAGTCTCAGTGTGGAAATATCTTCAAAAGAGACTGCGGGGGCTGTGCTAAATATTTTTTTTTGGGGGGGGGGGG